>JACXGI010007971.1:0-35189 GCA_016801175.1 Esox masquinongy
ACACACACACAACCCTCAACTGGACAAATCTATTACCCCTCCCCACATACACACACACAACCCTCAACTGGACAAATCTATTACCCCTCCCCACATACATAAACAACCCTCAACTGGACAAAATCTTGCACCTTACATATACTTTAGTTATTTTTAGTAATTTATTATACAGTCTTTTTATGCTCAGTCCACTGTTCTTATTTATTTCTTACTTCCCTTATTCATTTTTTATTAATTGTTGCACCAACGTCCAGAACAAATTCCTTGTTTGTTGTGAAACTTGGCAATAAAAATATTTCTGATTCTGAAAGGACACAGAATGCTGTTTTTCAAGTTCTTCTGAAACTACACTAAACCCTTTTCTGGCCACTCAGACACATATAGACAATGTCTAGGTAGAGGTCATTATTATGAACCATAACAGACCAACAATTATGGGAAGAACACTTGAAACAAGGACCAGATTTATCAAAGTAAAAACCACAACATTTTGATTTTTGACATTCCGATGGAAATTGCAGTTATCCAGTGTGTCTTACAGTTGGTGACATTGTTTTAAATGACCTGTATTTTGTGACGCCACCTGATTGGTTTGGGTCGATGCTGCTCTGTACAGCTTGACCACTGGCCAATTCAGACGGATTGGCATCATTTACTATACCAGAGAGAAAACAGACCCAGCAGTCTGACCCCCCCCTATATGAAACCATGGTTTTAGGCTAATGCTCATGTTCTCACCAGTTCTGAACATCTTAGCCAGGCAGGATTTAAAGAGGTCCTGTAGTCCATCCTTCAGCTCCCCCATCACAGTCTGAACTTCAGACACCAGGGTTTCCTCCCCCCACCTCACCTCTCTGCCCCCATTCTGGGTGAGAGGCTCAAGGGTGAGGATACTCTGTGGGTGAGACAGGTTTTGAAAAGACAGTAACATCTGCTGGTGTGGATCTGTCGAATTTAACTAATCACCTATGGCCAATTACATTGTCCCCTGTACCTTGAGGAAGACAACGTGGTCTTGCATGCCGGCCAGTCGGCTGAGTTCCAGGTCTTTGCTGCGAAGCTGGGCCAGCTCCTGCTCCAGCCTGTGAAGGTGGTTCTCGGCCCAACAGCCCATGGATGCATCATGGTTACTGAGCAGCTCCCCCACCTGGGAACCCATCAGCTCCACACTCTTCACCAACTCAGAAAAGAGTTCCATCCACTCCTTCTGCAGGGCCTGGACTTGGCTCTGAGTGGGGAGGTGGAGTGGGGTGGGGCACAGGCATGGAGAGAAGGAAAAGAAAAAATAAGCAGAGAGAGAAAGTCTAATTGCTTTGCTCACCAGGAAACTGTCAGCACCTGACTACAAAGTGGTATTGCACTCCTGATGCAAAAGATGAAGCGTTGACTTACTTTTTGAATCTGAGCATCTTTTGGGAAGACCTGGAGCTCCTTCTCCCTCTCTTGGATCCTCCGCCGTGTCTCTGCTTGCATCAGAACTAGCTCCCTCTGTGACAGTGTAACAGATCCTCTCAGGCGTCAAGTAAAATTCTAATTATATCTGTGCGGCAACAGACAACTGTTGTCATGTTTCCTCACCTGTCTGTTAGTCCTCTCCTCCTCTAGCTTAACCACATGGTGGTCCTTTTGTCCATGACGGCAGCACTCCTCGCAAACGCTCTCCTTCTCGTCCTGGCAGTATAGCTCCAGGGGCTGCTGGTGTCGAGGGCAAAGCACTGGGCCGACAGCTGGAAGTTCGGGGTACACCCACAACCAGCGGGGGCCTGTGTCTGTACACGCCTCCGGGTGGACAGGCACAGAGGGCGGGCCAGATGACATAGAGAGGTAGGGACTCTCCCGGACGCTCTTTCTTCTCAGCTTCTCCATGGCCTCCACTAGCACTGTGCTCCTGGCCAGAGAGGGTCGTGGGGTGAAAACCTGCCTGCACTGGGGGCAGCTGAACTGGCCTGTGGCCTCGTCACGGTCCCAGTGCGCCTGGATGCATGGGAGGCAGTAGGTGTGACCACAGGGCAGCGTGGCAGGGTCACGAAGGCTCTCCAGGCAGACAGAGCACACAAAATCATCCTCCGGCCACGCAGCTGTGGCCATGGTTTTGGGAAAAATACAGTTGGTCCTGGGTGTGAAAAGTGGACTGCAGTCGTTCTGAGGTGAGCCGGGCAATGTTTCTAAAATGTCATAAAATGCTGGTTAAAACCAAAATGGGCTGGGCTTGGGCAAGGCAGGAACAACAGGTAAGACAGGTGAGGAGTTTCCAGGCCATTCCTCTCTCCTGATGTCACACAGATGAGGAAGAAACTAGTTTCATGCTTGTCTACGTTGTATGCATTTGCAAAGAATCTTAATTAGTTCGACGGGCAGGTTTTCCACATTCTCCATTGGGGACCACATTATTTTCGATTCTCTTAAATAGCCTATAGTAAAGCAACGTGCCTGGGTAATGTGTCAACTATTGAGATCAGTGTTCTAATTCTCGATTATATGGTGTCGACAATGCGACAGGTGACACAGGCAGATGGTTAAACTGTCTGCTTCAATACATGTTTGAAAATATGAGCCAGAAAATCACGGCGTTTCCGGTTACTTTATTTTACATTCATTTCACCTTAGCCGATTACTAAAATCGTCAGTGGAGGGATCATGCTGGTTTACGAGTTTATTTTACACGTTGATTCACTATAATATTAGTTGAATTGTCAAAAAACGGCTATATTGTTTATTATAGGATGATACCTCCACAAAGTATATGGACATTCCGTTCATCCAGCATTGCCATCACATTGTGACGGGAAGTCCGATTGACATGAAAGCTTGAAGCTTTTTTAACGCCATTTTTGTTAGTGGCACTGGCAGCTGGACCGAGTGGCCATGGTGGCTAGCTATCAATTTTAAAGCAAGGTGAGTTGTCTACCACCATGTGAAATGTTTGTTTGGAGAGGTTGTGGGGACCTCCTTTTGAGTTTCTTCAAGATCCGTTTCGTTACGAAACCTGGAATCCATGTTAAATGGGATTCACTTTCTATTTTTTCGTAGTTACACATGCTAAAACTTGCTTGCATTTGCTAGCTAACCAGCTGTTTTGGACCATAGCTGTATTGCATTGTAACTAACTAGCCACCAATGAACTATTTGTTTGAAAATGTATTTTGAAAGTAGCTGACTTAACTGTAAAAAATTTAGCTAACTAAATCAACTGACCTTAATGGCCCTAATGTTTTGTCGGGTTAATTTGCACTTGGATAGCACTAACAGCTGCTTGTTGACACTTGCAACTTAAATTACTCTGTAATGTTAGCTAGTTAATGTAATGTACAATCAGGAAGATTACCTATGACATTGGCTCCCAACTCCGGTCCTCGAGAACTCCCAACAGTACACATTTTCATTGTAACCCCAAGCCAAGCGTCCATGATTCAACTTGTCAACTAATTATCGGGCTCTCATTCAGGTGAACTGAGTGCGCTTGTCCAGGGCTACAACAACGTGTGCTGTTCGGGGTACTCGATGACCGGAGTTAGGAACCACTGATCTGTGATACACTTCTTGCAATAGATGTTGTCATAGCCATACCTTTCCTCAGGGTAACCCAGCCAATTATCTCGGTTACGTTGTAGACGTGAACAAGTAAGGCTTGTCAACTTATCAAGGGATTGATAATTTGAATCAGGTGCGCTAGTTCTGAAACAAACGGATGTCGCTGCCGCTGGGAGAACTTTGTGCTTTCCATCTCGGACTAGTCATACTGCTTTTATTCACAATGTCAACTGAGCCTATTGGAGAAATAATGTATATATATTTGTCTTTTTAGAATGTTGAGGAGTCCACAGATTCTTGCTTTGACATGCACAGCCAGGACCCACAGACCACTGCCACTCTCTGTAAGAGACCCGCGAGTGACTGCCCTATCGGAGCATACCTGTCAAAGTTGGACTGGACCCGGAGCAGTGAGAATGCTCGGTCAGGATGAAGGGAAACTGGCAGCTTCCCCATCAGCCATCTCTTCACCTCCTGTCAGCAGAGGTTTCTCTTTTGTCCTAAACACAATACCCCGAAACACCTTCCAAAAAGCCATCCCTTTTAATCGCCCTCTGATGTCTCAGGATTGTAGCTTTGCCACTTTTCAACATGCACCACGATTGTCAGCACTAGTAGTGTGTAACCCTTGGAAAACCACTTTTTTGGAACATTTTGACATCTCTAAATCCCTGGTCAGTTCCAGCAACATCAAGTGCCTTGTACAAAGGAGGCAATCTGACAATAGAGGCCAATGTTCACTTTCCGCGGTCAAAGTGAACTGCACGTTCAGCGTTAAAAGTCATTTTAAGAGTCTTGTTCGAAGTTGCACTGTTCGCAGGGACCTTTTTTACAGACTGCTTGTGTTCACATCCAAACTGTGTACTGTTAAGCCCCGGCAGAGCCTCTCTAGACCTACCTGCCTATCCCTTCAGAGCCGCCGCCTGCACCAGGCTGCCACCCCTCCACTCGAGGGGGCCCTGTGGCAGTGCCTGTCTCCAGAGAACGAGGCGCGCTGCCGGCAGAGCCTGGGGCCCAACGTGGCCCTGTATGATAAAGACATCCAGGGGAAGAGAGGGGCTAGTGAAGCCTCTGGGAATTGGGCAGCCGTGCTGGTCTCTCTCTGCTCCGTGGACGGGGAGTCCGCCTTCCTCTTCACCCTCAGGTCCGCAGAACTGAAGGGCAGACACAAGGGGGACGTCAGGTAACCACAGACCCCTGCATCATTCCCAGTGCTTTGTGGGTAATTCACGTTTTTCGTACATGTAAAGCGACATTGCAACTCGGGGGTTAAGTTGAATGGAGTGATTCAACAAAACATTGTATTGTGTTGCTGTCAAGTTTTGCAGGGGGCAAGCGCGACCCCTCGGACAAAGATGTCGTTGACACCGCCCTCCGAGAAGCCCGTGAGGAACTGGGTGTCACTGTGGCAACGGAGCAAGTGTGGGGAGTGCTGAAACCATTACGGGACATGGTGAGTCCCATAATCCTCTGTCGTCATTATTCCACTGTGTAATCTAGTTCAATCAGAATTATTTGGTGAACGTTTGTCATTTCCTGTTTCACTTGGGCGGGAATGTTATTAACAGTTGGTTACTGTTGTGCAAAGGAAGTGAAGTCTCCTCTCTCGCAAAAGTAAACTGTGCCAAACCCATCCCTTCCACTTACTTCGCCTGGGTTAATCGTGACCAAAAAGCCAAATTGTTGCGTTTATTTTTTTATGATATACAGACAATTTTGTCTTTGTGGCTGTGGAATACAGGAAATGGTTTATCTTCCACTCACGCCCAGTCATGGACAGTTCAGGCACCACCTTCATCAGATTGTGATTTGTCCAAATAGTTACAGAACCCCCAAAATGAGGAACTACTTTCACTACATAATCACTGTTCTTCGTGGGTGTTGAAATCAACATTTAATCTGACCTATCACTCGGACACAGCACTAGTGCCCCTCTGGTTAGAGCGGTTGAGGTGGGGAGACTATACCTCCAGGGAACCATGCATATTAGCATGATTTATCGTGTGTATTGTTGATTTCTTCCTAATCATGGCACATTATTCTCTCCAAGTCTGGAATGGTCATCGCCCCGGTACTGGCCAACCTTGGTCCGCTAGAGACGCTGTCCTTCAAGCCCAATCCTGCCGAGGTACAGTTTTCGGACATCAGTCACTCTGTTTTCCACTGGCTTGAACGAAAGCCTCACCTAACAGTGCCGTGGGTGAAATGACGTTCTCTGTTCTCCCTTGTTCTGGCTTCTCAGGTAGATGAGATCTTCACCCTGACCCTCTCCCACGTATGCAGTCCCCGCAATCGAGGATACACCCACTTCCGCACCGGCGATCGCTACGGATACACCCTGCCCGTGTTCCGGAACGGGAAGCACCGCGTGTGGGGTCTCACAGCGGTGGCCCTGGCGCACACGCTCAAACTCATCGTGCCGCTGTGACACGCAGTCCTGCCTGACAATCACTACTGGTTCTTGTAAAGCGAAGGGTTTGGGTGACGGCGGGATGAACTGATGATTTGGTTCATTAAAGCAGTGGGGCCTGACTAGTCAATACTAAGGTTCAGTGTGTCCCTTGAAAGCATATTGTACAGTATATTAGAAGTAATATAATGGGCTATATTAAATATCTAATAGGATCATGCAATACACAATCGGCTTCCATGTCAAAAGATTTGTTCTCACAAGGCCTTAATGCCCTCTTTTCTTTTTTAAATCAGTTTTTAAATACCAACAGTCAGAACAGCAAGTTGGTTACTAAAATGGGCTTTCAAACAGCAGTCATTTGCTTGTAGTAACTGTTGGGTGATATAGGCACGTGCTTCTGCTCACTCTGAGGTTCGGTGGCAGACTGAGATAGCAACAACATTCGTGAACATCTCTGAGTTGCTTGGAATTTTGTAAAACAATTGTAGTAAGTACAATCACTGCCTCTGATCCAACTTTCAAAACAAGTCCTTTTTTGCTAGCCAAAACAGTCAGTCAGCTGTTCAGCTTGCTAGCATATGCACTTGTAAATATTTAAGAAGCTAGTTTGGTACCACATTGCTTATGCTGAGTGACATAATGATTTGACCATTCAGGCAAGTGTTGCACAGCCAGGAATTGGATTTGAATCTTATTTCAAACCACCAATGAATAAGGTTTGAAGCATCAAATTCTATGTACTACAGTACTCACTGGAACATTAAAATCTTGACAGTTCATTGAATCACTAAAGCCTTATGAAGGTACCATGTTTTAGTGTGTCAGATTGAAATAATCATTTAATTTTCTTTACATTTATACATTTTATTTCCTCATTTTATTTAACACTCAGAGGAATATAAATATAGTGCAAGACAAGAAGCGACAATATGAAGTACATTATACAGATAGTTTCTCAGGTGGGTTGTCAGATCTTTACATAAATATTTACTTGTTTTATCACAGTGGCATGTCCTAAATCTTCAGGCATGTAAAAATCTGTATTGTTCTTGTTAATGTGTACTTTTTTTTAATCCCCCTTCAACTTCCAGTGGGTCAATACATATTTATTAAATAGCTGTACATGAAGGCTAGCACCATATGGACTCTGCAGAGTGGATCAAATAAAGGTCCTTGGATGGCGTTTACTGACAGTCCCAAAGGTTCCTTGAAGTCACAGGAGCTTTGATGATCTTTGTGATTCCTGTGGCGAATTAATCGCTATGGACGTGTACTAGTGAATTCAGGGGAGAGGCTTTTCCGTTCACGTTTGAGCCATTTAGCAGATGTTCCAATCCAGAGCGACATGTACTAGCTATTCTGTTGTGGTTTGCTCAAGGCCACGGCGACAGACGTCTCGCGCTGGGAACTGAAACACTGACCCTTTAGACATGTCAGCCGCTCCACCGAGTCCTCAGGGGCTGGAACACTCCACGGGGTCCAGGGAGTCTGGCAGCAGGTGGCAGTTGAAGGGCCAGCTGAAGGTGAAGAGGTCCAGGGCCTGACCGCACTGCTGCTCTGCCTGGGAGCACACGGAGCGACACGGCTGCAGCACACCACCCTCGGGGCTGCAGAGGGGCAGAAACATCCCGCACACCAGTCTACGCAGAGGCTGGAAACACGCCAGCTCCATCAGCACCTAGTTAACCACAGGTGGAGGTAGAGCATTGGGAAAAAAGGTTTGAACCAGGACCTCATCTGACTGGGTGGCATGGAGACATGCGTCTTCTTAAAGGTACAGGCGACAATATAACACAATTATTTTAAACTGATCAATTCCTAAGGAATCGTGCAAGACCAACGCTGATGTCATAGATGGTCAGTATTTGCGTACTTGGCTTTGAATTTCAGAGGAGCTGTATTTGACCGGCCTCATACTTAAGCTTTTTACTGGAACAAGGAAGGCCCTTTTTTTTTTTTTTTTTTCAACTGCTGATTCCCACTGAACTATGAATGAAGGCCATGCCTCATCAGTACCTATTGTCAGTTGGTGTGTTGTCAGGCCTGGGGCCGGGGTCTCACCTTGTACTGGTGCAGCAAGGTGGCGGCCTGTCTTTGGTCGGCGATGGACAGCCAGATATTCGGGAAGGAGGTGAGGTTGTAGCTCAGGCCCTGACACAGCTCCACCTCGATGGGCTCACAAGACGAGGCTGAGAGATAGGTACGGAGAGATGATGTACAGGGAAGTCACTAGCTACAGTAGTCATAACGGGGTATATTCTGCCCATGCCGCTCGGCAGTTACTCAGCGGCTGTATGGAGCGTGCAACGAGCGCCTGGTGGTGTGTTGTCGTCTTACTGAAAGGGGGATAGGTGGCGTTGTCACAGTCGTGCTCATCCTCCCCATCTGCACAGTCAGTCCAGCCGTCACACAGCCACTCCTGGTTCAAACACTCCCCGCTGCTGCAGGAGAACTGAGCAGGACTGCATGTTCCTGTCGGAGAAACGGGAGGTCATTTTGTATTACCACTGTGCAACTCCCTAAACAAAAGCACTTGTAGGCGTTTTTATAAATTATTGTTTAGTTTTGAGCATTTCATGCTTTATTGACAGAGAGAAAATGGTATAGAGTTGAGGGGAGAGTGCTGGGTTGCACTAGGCCAGGGCATTGAATCGCCATATTTTCTACATTTTCTAGAGAGTCAGTGAATCAGAAACGGGAGCTAGATCTGGGTTGGGTTCTATAAGCAGGAACCGTTATGAAACTGACTGGTCCAATGAAACCAGTGTGGGTGGACTCACTCTCGGCGATGGAGATTGCTTGGTAGGAGGCGTTGAAGCCACTGTCGGCTACACCCTCATCAGCAACAAACACCACGGTCATCTGAGGCCCAGATGAAGTGAGCTCAGGTGGCAGGGTGGTGCCACAGTACCTGGGAAAGGACAGAGAAGAAATACTGTAGGTGTAGCAACCACAGCACTGTAGGGTAAATTCAACCCGGGCCATTGGGTCCAATTTGGTTTTGCGGTTCACTGCAACAGGCTAAACAGGCATGTAATTGAGTTGAGAATATGTTAGGGTGTTTTTTCTTCCAGGCTACACACACTGTATAGCTTTGTTAATTTCAGTATTTTTAATTATAATTTTTCAGACCGTCTGAGCTGATTTTCAAACAAAAAATATATTTAAGTGTTGTCTGGGTAAAAGATGGGTCTTACCGTCCAAGTACTCTGCCTGCCCCAGTATCTCCACTGTCATGGACTTCCAGATAGTCAAACTCACACACGTCCTGAGACTCCAGACTGAAGTGACGGAAACTCAGTCTGATCACATGACCATCCTCGACAGAGATCCGCCATGTGCACAACTGTTGGGGAGGCAGACTGGGGTTGATGAAACGGAGAAGGCCAACGTTTTACAACTTGATGTCACATTGGTTTCTCACACTTAACTTTGCCGATGACCAAGATTAACTGTAATCCATGGTTATGTTTTCTTTACAAACTTCAGCTTACTCTACTGAACTAGCCACTGCTAGTTCAGTAGAAATTATGAGGGTATTTCAGCGTGTTTATTTGTTTTGAATTGCAATAAACCAATGATGGAATGGAATTTTTATAACAACATGTTCAGATGTCTTTATTCCACTGATTTATGGCAAGCGGTTGCTAATAGCTGTGGTAGCTAATGTAGTAGCTAATGGCTGTTTAAAGAAAACTGAATCATGGATTATACTCTGCTCCAAAAATTAAGGGAACACTCAAATCTCACATCAGGTCTTGATCAACGAAAAATATTAAAGATCAAAATCTTTACTGTACATTGTGTAATTCCTTGAGAACAAAATTAATCCAGCCCCCGATTGAGGGCTGGATTCAAACTCGCACTGAAAATCAAAGTAAACAACTGAAATCACAGGCTGTTGGCTACTCATAATGTGACTCAGTAGTGTGTATGGCCCCCACGTGCCTGTATGCACTCCCGACAATGTCTGGGCACGCTCCTAATCAGACGATGGATGATGTCCTCGGGGATCTCCTCCCAGACCTGGATCAGGGCATCATTGAACTCCTGGACAGTCTGTGGCGCTACTTGGCGGTGTCGGATGCACCAATACATAACGTCCCAGAGGTTCTCAATTGGATTCAGGTCTGGGGAACGTGAGGGCCAGTCAATCATCCAGGAACTACCTACTCACTCTTGCCACATGAGGCCGGGCATTGTCCTGCACCAGGAGGAACCCAGGGCCCACTGCACCAGCATAAGGTCTGAGGATTTCATCCCGGTACCTAACAGCAGTCAGGGTACTGTTGGCTAGCACATGGAAGTCTGTGCGACCCTCCAAGGATATTCCTCCCCAGACCATCACTGACCCATCACCAAACCGGTCATGCTGGATGATGTTGCAGGCAGCATAACGTTTACCACGGCATCTCCAGACTCTTTCACGTCTGTCACGTGCTCAGTATGAACCTGCTCTCATTTGTGAAGAGAACGGGGCACCAATGGCGGACCTGCCAATTCTGGTGTTCTCTGGCGAATGCCAATCGAGCTGCACGGTGCTGGGCTGTGAGCACAGGTCCCACTAGAGGACGTCGGGCCCTCATGCCACCCTAATGTGTTTGTTTCTGACAGTATGGTCAGAAACATGCACACCAGTAGCTCGCTGGAGGTGATTTTGTAGGACTCTGGCGGTGCTCCTTTTCCTCCTCGCACAAAGGAGCAGACACCGGTCCTGCTGCTGGTGACAGGTGACACTGATTCACAATCGCTTATGCTTCCTAACTGGACAGAATGATATCCCTGAAGTTTAACTGACTTGGTGTTATACTGTGATGATTACGTGTTCCCTTAATTTTTTTGAGGAATGTACAAAATTTTGGGTTGAGGAACCATAGAATATATACTTTTTATATACATATTTAGAAAGTTAAATTGTCTTATAATTTACAATCATAGCTTTGAGTGAAGGCAATTGTTTTTGGCAATAGATCAGAATTGTGCAGCCTGTGTGTACGTGCAGCCTTAGACACAATGTATGTTTGTGGTTTTGGTGATGGTTGTAGAGCGCGGGTGTGCGTACCTGATGATGAGGATAAGGCTTTGGGTGGTTTGGACTAGTCAGGTAGCCGTAGGGTCCAGCTTTTTGGCCTCCACACTCTGTTCAACAGCATGGAAAAAAACATGAGCAAATTATTGCACCTTTTACTTTCTAAAAAGAAATGTTTATTGCAGCATCCTTTACTTTGAAACTGTGGGGAAACACCCCTATAAGTTGTTTGAGCACAAATGTCAAAGAGTGTTGCAAATAACTATTTATACTTGTTACTCAAAGTACCATATGAACAACATACCCACTCAAAAATCTACCTCAAAATGTTCTTTAAATGGCTCTTTGAGGAAACATTAAAAAATTTGTTATTCGAAGAACTCTTTCAAAGGGTTCTTGGTAGAATTTATAGAGGTTCCCCCAAAGTTTCGATGTGAAGAACCCCTAAACGACCCTCCAAGAACCCCACCCTTGTGTTTGTGGCTGCAGTTTGCCTCATCAGAGCGGTCAAGGCAGTTGGGCTGTCCGTCACACAAAGACACAGGCAGGATGCATCGTCCCTGGTCGCACATAAACTCCTCCCTCGAGCAGCTCTCTGAGAACACACACACACACACACACACACACACACACACACTGTCGCACACCGCATGGACTCCACTTCTCATAATCGGTGAATTTACGTAGATTTTTTTTCCCTAAATATATTTCTATTTTATTTTTTAAATTTTGTCTTATTTCACCAGGTAAGTTGACTGAGAACACATTCTCGTTTGCAGCAATAACCTGGGAGCAATCAGGCCTAACTGTCCCGTTCAGGGACAAAACAACACCTTGCCAGCTCAGGGATTTAATCTAACAACCTACTGGTAACGGAACTTTCCTGAGGCAGAGATCGGCTTGCAGTGTTGTTTGATCCTGCCTCCAGTCCGGCTACTCACTCAGTTCGGATGTTATTGCACGGTACTGGGCGGTGAAGCCGTTGCCTGCAATGCTCCCATCGGAGCGGAAGGTCACCCACACGGTACTGCTGTTGGTGTTCACGGTAGGGGGCGCCACGTTCCCACAGAACCTTCGGTGCGGAGAGAAGCAAGCTTAAAATGACGACCCCAGAAGGGAATCTGTCGGCACAAGCAGTAGGTGGGTTTTTCAGAACAGGGACAAGGAACCTGAACGCCGCCTAGTTGTGACCATGTCTCATGTAGAACATTAAAGTGGGTTGCGTAAGTATTCACATAATAATGCATAATATCAGAGCAGCTGACCATCTGTTTATCTGCCTAAACCAATAAGGACCAAAGGACAAATAAATCTGTCGTTTGTTCCTTAGAAATGTGGCCCTTGGGGGAAGTAGGGGCAATTGGCCCCTTTGGATAAACACAACAGTAAACATCTAGGGCAGGAAGGATAAGGTGGGGGGACAGCCCGCCCTTTGGGCAAAACCTATGTGATGTAAGACAGCTGGGCAGCATCTTACCACACCACTTTTAACTGTAATAAATACTGACTGTTCGTGTATTTACCTTAGAGATTCCTCAGAGGATTATTCTGTAAGCTTTTGACGCGCCTCTCTATTTGCAAATAAACTGTTAATTGTGCCAAAAGAATTCTGCCTCTGTACTTACTCCTTTAAGAGTTCCTATCGATGGAATTGCCATCACATAACCCACTGGACTACTACTAGAGCAAGTCCCATAGTTTACTACTACTAGAGCAAGTCCCGTAGTTTACTACTACTAGAGCAAGTCCCGTAGTTTACTACTACTAGAGCAAGTCCCGTAGTTTACTACTACTAGAGCAAGTCCCGTAGTTTACTACTAACTAGAGCAAGTCCCGTAGTTTACTACTACTAGAGCAAGTCCCGTAGTTTACTACTACTAGAGCAAGTCCCGTAGTTTACTACTACTAGAGCAAGTCCAGTAGTTTACTACTACTAGAGCAAGTCCCGTAGTTTATAAGTCTTCCTCACTCATGCAAAGTTAGCCTCTTAAACGTTGTCATCTTTAACCAAGGACAGGTGGGCGTTTGACCCACCTGGTGACAACAGAAGGCTGCTTACTCTCCTCCACCACCTCCAGCCAGTCAAAGAGGCAGGGGGACGGCCCTTCGATGGTCAGAGCGGACACGTGGATCTGCACCAGGGATGGGGGGCGCACCCGGATCACCCAGACACACAGAGAGTCCGGGGGATACGACCCGGGATGGTTGGGGGAGCTGAAGGTGCCCTCTGAGTCTGTCAGCACCCCTCCACATCCTGAGGCGGACACAGGCACGTGCAGCCAGACAGAAGGACGGAAGGACGGAAGGAACAGGGTTTTACAGTGTCATTGTGTTTCCCGTATTTGTAAGGTACAACCATTTAAAAGTAATGTCTTTGCTTATTTGGTTTAAATGGGTACAGCAGTGGTGGTGGGGTACCCACTTGGTTCTGGGGTAGGCTGTCTGTCCGGCGTTGGGGTCACCGTACTGTCTTTTCGAGTGTGGTGGGTGGGTGAGGCGGGAAGACCGCCGGGCAGTCTGTCTCCGGTGAACAAGTCCAACGGATTGGTTGACACCATTTCACCATCCACTCTCGGCCCCTTTAGCTCTGTGGGGTGACAGACACCGGGGCGAAGGGTGAAAGCGAGTGGGTGACGCATGAAAACATGCTGCAATGCTGTTTGATTCTTAGGGGGCAACACAGTACATGAGGTTGTGTTAATTTCAAAATTAAAATTGTGTCCATATTTAAAATGCCTCCAAGAATTAAAGTCATCTTAGGCAAATATGAACAAAAAAGGCTGTGAAAGGCTTTGATTAATGAAAAACTAAATCGACAAACAACAATGGCATTATTTTCATAGCCTTTTTTGTAGATTTTTACCTAGGGTGTCAATAATTCTTGAGGGCACTTCATGCTGTTGCCTTGAATACATTTTTTTTTTAAACAGGACAGTGATTAGGGACATACAGAATCACAGATTTATTGGATCTGTGTGGTTCCACTACAAACAGTGCCCCCACCCCCACATGAGAAGTGTAAATGGGGTCCTTCGCGGTGGCCAACTGTATCACACCAAAACAGTTTATAAATGTCAGGGGTCAGGGGTTAGGGTCGATCCCTACGACCACCTTCCATATTACTCACGTGTGAGGATGAGTGTCAGAGCCAGGCCAAGGGCTGCCACCAGGAGCACGGCAGCACCAGAGACCACCACGGCCCTCCAGCCACGCCATAGCCCCCGCAGATTCATTACACACACACCGAACACGCCTCGGCCTAGTACACACACACACACACACACACACACACGTGTGCATTCACACATACAGGGGAACATGTAATGCATGGGCGGTTAGAGCGACTTAAAGTTGTAACCTTCTTATTCAGTGTTTCCAATCTCCAATGGTGAAAGCAGGAACAAGTTCAAAATGAACATAGGTTTTTTTGGTGACCTGGGAGAAACCAATCCAATAACATGTCCAGTGCTGGTGTCTTATGATGTTATGGAACAGGGAAAACAAGGTTGTGCGACTCACCAGTGGGTGATGGGCTCTTGACTGAATCTTGGGTTGTGGCAGTGCTGGACACACAACTGAATCCTTCCACTTTGTCGCGCTCTCCCTCAAGCTCGAATGCTGGGTTACAGAAAACATTCTGGAAAAAGACAAGAAAATTGGATCTTGTAATGCCATGAAATACAAAAACTCACAAATTCAAGATGATAATCCGAATTCTCGACCAACACATTGTTATCGGTTGTCCTCACTTTATAAACGTCAGAGGATTCTGAGTATACCGATACTTCAGTGAGATCAGTCATCTTGTATTAAAGTTCAGTCTTTCATGAAAACGTTGAGCATCTTGGTCTTAATACCCAGTCTTGTGAGAACATCAACAATTTTGTTGGAACGTGAAAGGTGAAAAGGTAACTTCGGAACGTTCTAGCAATAGATCCTAATGTGACAGATTCAGTGTTAAAGCCTGTAACATCCCAATGCAAATGATTAATCATTTTGTTGCAAAAACCCCAAAAACAAAAATGTATAGAAATCCACAAGGTGAAAACATCCCACCAGAATCAAATATTTAGTCCATCAATCGGAGGCTTAAAATCTAGTGAACAAGCCAAAGATGTTTGTAGTCCCCCTCTTCTTTAATCACTTTATGGACATGGTCTGTTTGTGTGTGAAGTAGATTCCAGTCTGTTCTTTCTTTGTTGAGGGTTGTTATAAAAAAGGGCTAGAACTCCCTTCACGGAGTTCTGCAAAGCCGAGTCAGCTGAGAAGACTGAGCTGTGGGGGGAGAGCCGGGGGGGGGGGGGCTAGATTCGCATAATGATAATCTACTCTCCTAAAACGTGTCACACAAACGTTTCACGCACATACATTGGCAACCACAAGTTGAGTCTTTTAAAAACAAGGCAGTGTGTTCATGGCTGTATGGCCCTAAATCGGTGTGAAGTTGGGACCCTGGAGCAGGGGAATGAAGACAAAAGGATTGGCTTTAAGACTCACGTTTTATGTTCTACAATCACATTTCTGCTTTCAACTCAGTCACCCCAACTTATTACTCATTTGATTATGCAAATATTGTAATTGTTTAGTTCCACAGTGAGAACAAAAAAGTTTAAGTTTGTTAGGAATTGCTAAAAGTTGGGAGATTTCTTAGGAAGTTGTCTTTTTTTGTCCATATTTGGACTCAGATATTTGAGCTAAATTCCAAACACATTCATTGACAGAGGTAACCCAATTTAACATATCACAACAAAATAATTCACTTTGAAACCATTTACGCAATTAAACTAAACTGAAATGCAATTTCATAGTGCAGAAAAAATGCAAAATCCAAGTTCGATTCAGCTTTTTGACGGATGAGAATGTGAGGCTTTTTGACCTCTGTTGTCTTTTGTAAGCCTTTTATGTTTAATTGTATGGTCTTCTTTCCAGCACTGACTTTTGCCGATTTAACTAATTCATTGATTAGAATGCACTAACTACTAACCTGTGTGGTTGTTTCACCTAGGTCTTTAAAATGGATAAGCACATCTGCGAAATGACTAAAATGTAAAGCGCTTTTGATGTACATTTTCCGTATGCGATAATTGCATTTTTCGTTTTTATTTTATTTGCATAAACTGTTTAAAATTAAATTTTTCTGGTGTGATATGTTGAATCGGGATACCTTAATTACTGAATGTGGTGGGAATATACAGTGAGGGAAAAATTTATTTTATCCCATGCTGATTTTGTACGTTTGCCCATTGACAAAGAAATTATAAGTCTATAATTTTAATGGTAGGTTTTTTTGAACAGTGAGAGACAGAATAACAACAAAAAAAATCCAGAAAACGCATGTCAAAAATGTTATAAATTGATTTGCATTTTAATGAGTGAAATAAGTATTTGATCCCCTCTCAATCAGAAATATTTCTGGCTCCCAGGTGTCTTTTAGACAGGTAACAAGCTGAGATTAGGACAAGATTATAGACCCACACAAGGCTGGAATGGGCTACAAGACCATCGCCAAGCAGCTTGGTGGGAAGGTGACAACAGTTGGTGCGATTATTCGCAAATGGAAGAAACACAAAAGAACTGTCAATCTCCCTCGGTCTGGGGCTCCATGCAAGATCTCACCTCGTGGAGTTGCAATGATAATGAGAACGGTGAGGAATCAACCCAGATATACACGGGAGGATCTTGTCAATGATCTCAAGGCAGCTGGGACCATAGTCACCAAGAAAACAATTGGTAACACACTACACCGTGAAGGACTGAAATCCTGCAGCGCCCGCAAGGTCCCCCTGCTCAAGAAAGCACATGTACAGGCCCGTCTGAAGTTTGCCAATGAACATCTGAATGATTCAGAGGAGAACTGGGTAAAAGTGTTGTGGTCAGATGCGACCAAATTCAAGCTCTTTGGCATCAACTCAACTCGCCGTGTTTGGAAGAGGAGGAATGCTGCCTATGACCCCAAGAACACCATCCCCATCGTCAAACATTGAGGTGGAAACATTATGCTTTGGGGGTGTTTTTCTGCTAAGGGGACAGGACAACTTCACTGCATCCAAGGGACGATGGACGGGGCCATGTACCGTCAAATCTTGGGTGAGAAACCTCCTACCCTCAGCCAGGGCATTGAAGATGGGTCGTGGATGGGTATTCCAGCATGACAATGACCCAAAACACACGGCCAAGGCAACAAAGGATTGGCTCAAGAAGAAGCACATTAAGGTCCTGGAGTGGCCTAGCCACGTGTGCAAACCTGGTGGCCAACTACAAGAAACGTCTGACCTCTGTGATTGCCAACAAGGGTTTTGCCACCAAGTACTAAGTCATGTTTTGCAGAGGGGTCGAATACTTATTTCACTCATTAAAATGTAAATCAATTCATAAAATTTTTGACATGCATTTTTCTGTATTTTTTTGTTGTTATTCTGTCTCTCACTGTTCAAATAAACCTACCATTAAAATTATAGACTGATCATTTCTTTGTCAGTGGGCAAACATACAAAATCAGCAGGGGATCAAATATTTCTTTCCCTCACTGTAGCTCAAATATCCATGTGTCTAAATATGTACAAAAAGACAAATTTTCAGGGGTTGTACTTTTTTACATGATGGTAAATTGAAAAAGAAATCCCCCATTTCTGAGAAATCATTACTCAATCCGTGCTTCTCTGTTTGCTGTGCTGCGTTAATAAATAACCACTCATCAAATAAAATGACTACCTGGTATCACGTCTAATCAGTGTCTGATTCAGACATAAACGCAAGCTGAAAGGGCCACGCTGCATCTACCCATGGCTGCACTCGCTCTGTTGTTGTGTGCAATCTTCTCTGTCTCTGTCAAAGAGGGTGAGTAGCTTACAGGCTAAAAGCTTTCCAGGCTGTTCTTGACTATAAGAACCCATAACTATTTATTGGTAAAGGAGAGGGAGGTAACAGACAACAACCATTCACAATATTTAATTATGGGTGTCTGAATCTCAGATTTGCAGAGTAACATTTAAAAAAAAGGCTGTGTGGTTATTCAAGCGCACATATAGTATACAGTTATTCTGTATTGTTTCTACTTGTTTAAACAGTCTTTTTTGTACAAAAGACATAAGTTGGCACACTCCCAAAAAGCTAGTAGGGGCTTTAATTAATGGAAAGAATGTGTGGGATTTGAAAATAAAGAACGAAAATAAAAATTAAATTTTCTAAATATGCTGCCAATAAAGGCTGGTAATATATCTGTATTTGACTGTATTTCAGTTAAGTTATACATCATACAGGTTTGTACTTCAGTAATACATTAGAGTATCTCAGTAGTATGTGACGGTAGTTCAGAAATACCTGACTATATTTTTTTTAACAATTGTCCAAATGCAGTGTGTATAAATATCAACATACACCAATCAGCCATGACATTATGACCACTGACAGGTGAACTGAATAACACTGATAATCTCGTTATCATGGCACCTGTCAGTGGGTGGCAAGTGAACATTCTGTCCTCAAAGTTGATGTGTTAGAAGCAGGAAAAATGGGCAAGCGTATTGATCTGAGCGACTTTGATAAGGGCCAAATTGTGATGGCTACAACTGGGTCAGAGCATCTCCAAAACTGCAGCCCTTGTGGGGTGTTCCAGGTCTGCAGTGGTCAAGACCTCTCTAAAGTGGTCCAAGGAAGGAAAAGCGGTGAACCGGTGACAGGGTCATGGACCCACAGACAAGCTACTGTAGCTCAAATTGCTGAAAAAGTTAGTGCTGGTACTGATAGAAAGGTGTCAAAACCCACAGTGCATCACAGTTTGTTGCGTATGGGGCTGCATAGCCGCAGACCAGTCAGGGTGCCCATGCTGACCCCTGTCCACTGCTGAAAGCACCTACAGTGGACATGTGAGCATCAGAACTGGACCACGGAGCAATGGAAGAAGGTGGCCTGGTCTGATGAATCAGGTTTCCTTTTACATCACGTGGATGGCCAGGTGTATGTGCGTCACTTACCTGGAGAACACATGGCACCAGGATGCACTATGGGAAGGAGGCAAGCTGGCGGAGGCAGTGTGATGCTTCGGGGAATGTTCTGCAGGGAAACCTTGGGTCCTGCCATTCATGAGGGTGTTACTTTGACACGTACCGCCTACCTAAGCATTGTCACAGACCGTGTGCATCCTTTCATGGCAACGGTATTCCCTGATGGCATTTGCCTCTTTCAGCAGGCTAATGCGCGCAGCCAGAAAGCAAAAATGGTTCAGGAATCGTTTGAGGAACACAACAACGAGTTCAAGGTGTTGACTTGGCCTCGAAATTCCCCAGATCTCAATCCAATCGAGCATCTGTGGCATGTGCTGGACAAACAAGTCCGATCCATGGAGACCACACCTCGCAACTTGCAGGACTTAAAGGATCTGCTGCTAACGTCTTGGTGCCAAATACCACAGCACACCTTCAGAGGTCTAGTGGAGTCCATGCCTCGACGGGTCAGGGCTGATTTGGGTGGCAAAAGGGGGACATCCTACAGTGAAGCTTGGTGGTGGCAGTATAATGCAGTGGGGTATTTTGAGAGAAAGAGGAACAGATCAAAGTAGATCCTTTATGACAACCTTATCCAGAGTGCTCAGGACCTCAAACTGGGGCGAAGGTTCACCTTCCAACAGGACAATGATGCTAAACACACAGCCAGACAATGCAGATGTGGCTTTGGGACTAGTCCCTCTATGTTTTTGAGGAGTGTCCCAGCCAAAGCCCGAACTTGAATCTGATCAAACATCTGTGGACAGACCTGAAAATGGCTGTGCAGCAACATTCCCCATCCAACCTGATATAGCCTGAGAGAATCTGCAGAGAAGAATGGAAGAACCCCCCCCCCCAAAACAGGTGTGCCAATCTTGTAGCATCACACCCAGAAAGACTTGAGGCTGTAATCACACCCAAAAGTGAGTCAACAAAGTAGGGTGAAGGGGTCTGAATACTTATACAAATATAATATTTCTGTTTGATTTATATAAATTTGCAAAAATGTTCAAAAGAACTGGTAATACAGGGTACTGTATGTAGTAGCCCATAATGACGACAAAATCAGTTTGATCTGTTTTAGAATAAGGCTGTATATATAATATATATTTATACAGTATATATATTATTTTGTACAGTTATTTTACCAGGTACCTATGGTAAGAACACATTCTTATTTACATCAGGGAGAAAACAACAGGGTTTTTCACCAGCTTCGGGACTAGAAGTTGCAACCTTTCATTTACTGCCCCAGTGTATTTCAGTAATACCTGACTCTAATTTAAAGAGTGTTTATATCACATACCTGACTCTATTTCAGTGTGGATGGTAGAGGGAGATTACGGAGACAAGGAAGATGAGGAAACGCCCCCAAACTGTTCCATTGAGGAGACCATCGGAGGAGGCAACGTGTCCTACTCGTGGGCAGGCGCTGAGGGCAGCGTGCTGACCTATCACTGCCCGAGAGGACACTACCCGCACCCGGTCAGCCGTCGAGTGTGCGGTGCGGACGGGGAGTGGTCTGTCATGAGACTGGCCAATGGCAGACGAGTGTTGCGAGCATCCTGTAAAGGTATTGTTTCGGGTGGATACTTACTGATTGACACGGCTGGGCGATGACAGAGTCTGATAAAACGGCTGCTACGGTTTTCCTGTCACTCTCTCTTACTTTTACGATATCACTATTTCGTCTCTTCCTTGTTTGTAGATATCTTTGACTCTATCTCCCCTCTCTCTCTCTCTCTCTCTATGTTTGATTTCTTAGAGGTCCAGTGTCCGGGCCAGCTGCAGTTGGATAACGGTGAGTTCTGGCCCAGGGATCAGTGGTTGAAGCCAGGGGAAAGCCAAAGCTTCTCCTGTCACAGTGGCTTCACCCTCTCTGGGTCGGCGCAGAGGAACTGCACCCTTTCAGGAGACTGGACCGGCACCAGCCCAGTGTGTGACGACCAAGGTGAGAAGCCCTGACAATTGTATAACACATGTCAGGTAAAGTAACCTTTTTTCGGCTGGCACTGGAATTCTACAGTCTTATATATTTACACATATGTAGAATTTGCAAATTAAAGATTTAAATGAATCTTTAAGTTAAATGTGAAATCATACATTACGTAAAGGTTAAATAAAATATTGAGTGAAAGGTAAAATTCTAACTACCTCTACATTTAAGAAGGATTAGCCATGTTTTCAAAATATTTAAAATTCGGAAAAGAAACTGTGTCTAGAAGGTAAATCTCTCACCAAGCGAGTAGATTTATCCTGTAGATTACAACAGAGCCTGACCCAAGTCCTTAACGACTATACGCCATAGCCTTTAGGAATCCTAAGGACCACTGGTCTAATTACAGGGTTACACACACATCATTAACATCGCTTGGATAGCACGCCTGAGCCCCAAATGGAGTAATGCAGATATTATTGTAGTTACAGCCATAACTTCCAAGAAGGCCTCCTGAATGGGCCACTGATATTCTATGAAATCAGGCAAACAGCCACTTTCACACATGCATGTTTTGTGTCTGAGGGCATTTATTTAATAAAATTTGACTGCACCAGTGTATCACTCACAAGAGGATTCTGTTCCAGTGCAGTACTTATGTTGCTGTAAGCAGATTTGGTTTTCTAGAAAATACACTGACACGCAGAGATTAATGACGCTTTTTACATTTGAACTTTATAACCCCAAAGCAGCCCACTAATCAAAGCTTGTATGATTCACTGCATACTGTGTGATTTTTAAATAATATTTAATCTATGCTAATTAGCACCCCGAAAAAACATATAGTGCTTGTATACATTTAATTTTAGGATGGCAATATAATATAAGAATGCGTGTCTTTAAATTGTCCTTTTTCACAAACATACCAATGCGTATCATATGAATGTGTTGAAGTAGTTCTTTTTCGTATCCCAATTCCTTCTAAGCCAATCTCAACTCTTTGTGAGCCACTAGTATCAACGGTTACTCTGGAGCGTAAAGTGCCTAACTCAATCATGTTCAGATGATCGGATTTGAACCAGCAAAGTTTTAGTTACTCGCCCAATGCATGAAACGATAGACTATGTTTTAGCTAACTGCTCATGCTTTAACCGCTAGGCTGTTTTCGTATCTGTCTCACTGCTTTAAGTGCCAGGTTATGTTTTTACTACTGGACCAATGCTTTAATCACTAGGCTGTTTAGGTATTGGAGCAATGCTTTAAATAGGCTATGTTCTGTTCCCTTACCCCACAACCTAGCCAGGGGTTTGGAATTTGTTCCTCGCTATCAACAGCCAGATAAAAAACTGCTTTCTAACAACATTCTTAATAGCAAGGAACACATTTACACCCTAATGGTAAGTAATGTCCATTGTCATTATAATAATGCCTTTGTTGACGAGAAACATGATTTTGTCAGGGGTTTCACCATTGAAGGTGAATAATAGCTCCTTCAGGTGTGGTTGAAGCTCAAGCTTGCAGATGAACTCTGATCATTGTTAAACTTTGCATGAAGGCCTCTAAAGAGTTTAACTAAGGCCGTTTATCAATTCCAAGTACGCTAAGAACGTACTCGTGTCCTTCAGAAGAAAGTTCTTGCCAAGCGTCCTTGAGAGTATGGTCTTGCAGGAACAAGAGGACAGAGAACGCACCTACCTAGATTGAGATGCATGTGTACTTGGCTATTGCACAATACCGTATGCTTTTCCTGCTCTCCTGAAATATTGAAATGAATTCTGGGATATCAGATGTGTTCTCGCTGAACAAGTCACCAACCCATGCATCTTCGATAAAAGGGGCTGATCAAGTACACATCCGGGCATTTTAGGCGTTCTTGGTAACTTGCGTTCTTTGGATTGGAACCGTACTTGGGCCATGAAAGATGACGTCAAACGAGTTCACAAGAACACAAGTACGGACAAAACGCGGATTGATAAACTGCCTATAAGTGTATCTTTTGGCGCCTTGACCCGTGAGCCAATTGGAAACAGCACCTCCACGTGACGGGATCGAGCACCACGTACTTCGCGAAACTGTTTGTGTTGCCGCCACCGCTCTACTACTCGCACTGAAATTATAACTTGTGTTTTTATTTTGCCCATGAGTGAGAAAAATAATTTTGGTTGGTTTCAACCAACCGCCGAAGCGGTTACGCCTATAAGCATCCATCTGGGGCAAGGCAAATGAGTTTGCCGACGAATTTGCTCTGGAACAGTGGACATGCACCGTTACTTCCATTGTAAATATATGCGGCAAAATGAGACCTCCACCCCTACTGTGCCTCATCCTGAAGTGAACGTACCTTTACAGAATCTTAAAACAAATGTAGATGTTTATCAGTTCAATGTCAACATAAATATTATCGTAACTAAATAGTGTGTAGCAAATCAATAACAGCAAAGTCATAATGTAATGCTTGTGATAAATCTTTTGATTGATTAGACAAACCTAGTTGTAGTTCCCTCTCCCATCGCACCCATTAAAGGTCCGCCTCTGTGTTGGCATAGCCCCATTTCTAAAAAATATACATTTTTCAGGCATTTTATGCTTTGTTCGACAGGAAAGTGTGTAAAGACAGAGGAGCTGTTCTTTGCATTATCCTTGATAAGTGAATGACTCGTACAGTACCTTCTCATTTCAGTGGACTACTGTAAGAACCCTGGGGTCCCCCCGGGTGCCCTACGATCCGGAAGCCGCTTCCGGATTGATGAGAAGGTCCAGTACCGTTGCCAGATGGGTCTGGATTTGCTTGGCTCAGCCGAGAGGGTCTGTCTGCATTCCAGGGAGTGGAGTGGCTCAGAGATCCGCTGCCAAGGTCAGTAGATTGACAAGTCCATGAAAAAAGGGGTTGGGTCTCATCTAATGCGTTGCTGCTAAACTGTGATAATCTCTACAAGATGAAATATCAACTGAAATTCCAGGACATTCCACACCTGCCTCCGCGTTAATATGTGACTGATCTGTTTGACCACAGCCCAGTACGCCTTCGACTCCCCCAGTGTCGTGGCTGAGGCTATGGGAGGCGCCCTGTCCGGAGTCATGGATGTTCTGTCCCCCGAGTTCAGAAAGCAAAATAAAGGTGATCCATTAAAATCTAAATATTTGTCACACGTGCACCAATAAAAAGTTAGCCCTCTGTACTTATTGTGTATTGGTATTCTCTGTGTATCATGTGTCTGACTGCACTGGTATCAGGTCACTATGCTGTCAACCTTTACCCTATTGTGTAGGTTTTGGTAGAGCCTTGCGGGTGGGAGACGGTCGTATGAACGTGTACATTTTAATGGACGCCTCCGGCAGCATCGCCGAAAGCGCCTTCAACCACTCCCGGGACGCCACTGCCGACCTCATACGCAAGGTCCCACTTAAATTGACGTCCGCACAGATATTGAGCCCACAGACAAAGCCAAGCCCTGCACTGAAAAGGACTTATAGCAGTGGTTCATTTCTGTTTGAGAATCCTCTGAACTTCTCGACTTCTCATGTCAATGAACACACCGTCGAAAAATTGGCAAGTCAGTAAAAGACACTGACATCTGACTAACATATTGTTCCTCAGCTTGACAGCTACGACATAACAATGAGATTCCAGGTGATCTCCTACGCCAGTGAGCCCATCAACATTGTGTCCATCCGGGAGGAGTATGCCAGCAGCAAAGTAGATTCTGTGATAAAGAGGCTATATAAATTCAATCACGCACGTATGTTAGCACTCAGTACCTTTCCCTTTCACCAAGCTGTTACACTTTCCAGTACATTACCTTAAAGAAACTGCCTAGTGAAATTTCAGTAATTTGTCTACAAATGTTTAAACGCTGGTCAGTTACTTTAAGAGATAGCTCTGAAATGTTGCATAATTTATCTATATTTTTGTGTGCATTGAGTGTGCTCATACTGGTTAGCATACAATATCTGGTGTGGTCTGATAAAGTACCTTGTCACCTGCAGACCATGGGAAGAAGAAAGGCACAAACCTGTATGCTGCTCTGGATGTTGTGTATAAGAGCATGGGTTTTCTAAAAGAGCAGAAGAAGAACCAATTCAATGAAACGCAGAATGTCATCATCATTGAAACTGACGGTACCTTGTAGGAGGGTTTCAACAGTTTAAGACATTACCTTGATCTACTTTTCAGCACATATAAACAGCCATTTGACAAGATGAGCTTAGGCCTTATTGTGTGAATTCTGTCTCCCCCTGAAGGATACTCGAACACTGGGGGAAGCCCCATGGCTGCCCTGGGTAAGATCCGCTCTCTGCTTGGGTACATCCACACGACTGTGGACCACACTGAAGAAAAGCTGCTAGGTGAGTTACCCACCAGTCAAAAAACCTGGCCGTGTTGCCTAAAGAGATACAGAGAACTACACTGTATTTGGCTCACCTCTGGATATCAAGATTTACCTCAGGGCTTAAACCTGGACTTTCCCCCAGGACTTACCTACAGACTTACCTCAGGAGTTAACACAGGACGTACATTGGGACTTAACCCAGGACTTACCCGTACACTGCAAAAAATGACTGTCAAAAAATAAGGGTAAAAACGACATTTAAGGAGATATTCGCTTAAATGTAGTTTTATGCAACAAAACAAATATGCAACAATATGCAACAAAACAAATTACAGTAGGTAAGACTTCTTGAAACAAGCACAAATATTTAGGCATCTGAAAATGACATGTATCATGAAATTAGTTGAAAAAAACTATTTTTTAGCAATTCAGACTTAAAATAAGGAGCAGTTTTCAGTCTGAAAAGATCATTAATATTGATCTGATGTTTCTGTTCTGTTTCTGTGTCTCTCTTAAATAAAAAAACCCTCAAAATTAGATTTATAAGCTAAATTAGATTTTCAAGGCATATTTACTCAAATCAAGTGTTATTATCTAATACAAATGTAGAAAGTTAAGGAAATGTATTTTATTTTAAGGACGGTTAGATTTTTAACCTGTAAACAAGATAAATATACTTGATAAGATTTTTGCGGTGTAGTACTTTGAGAATTAACCCAGGATTTACCTCAGACTTACCTCAGGAGTTAGCCCAGGACTTCAGGACTGAATACTCTGATGATGGTGTTCGTGCATCTATCCAATTCAGATGTTTACGTGTTTGGTATCGGGGAAGATGTGAACAAGAAGGAGCTGAATCAGATTGCTTCTCACAAGAGACAGGAACAGCACCTGTTCATTCTGAAGGACTATAAACAGCTGGGCGAAGTGTTCAACAGCATTATTAGTGGGTTTGCATCATGACATTCTTTACCAAATGCATGCTTAATGCTTTTGTGTTAAAATGCTATGTCAAAACAACATCTGTGTATGTGGGTTATTCAACAATAAACGGACTGAACCAGGCAGAATAAATTAATATATATTGTACACTTTTATTTATAGGTGATAAAAGTGTGACCATGTGTGGGGTGGCACAGGAAGATGTGTCAGAGAATCAGAAGCAATTTGGGTTCACCAAGACAGCCTATACTAGGCCCTGGCATGTGAATGTCATAACGGTAAGTGTTCTTAACATATAGGACAGGTTTCAGACTCATTTTACAGCTTGGGGCACTTTCAGTCCTTAATGAAGTCTGATGGCTTGCATTGAGCCTTGGGACCCCCCCACCACATAGAATGTTGTACATTATAAACACAGTAATACTGAACTACATTACCAATGGATAAATTCTATAGTAAATAAAATCTGGTCTACTTTCCGATTCATACTCTCCTGTAGGCTAATACTGGCATTAAGACAGAGAACTGTCAGGGTTCCATCGTGACTCAGAACTGGATCCTGACCGCAGCTCACTGCTTCTCTGCCATCAGGTCTGAGGGGAAGGTGAACCCAGAGAAAGTACAAGTGAAGCATGGTCGGTAGTCTTCCAAATTCCACCTTTAAAATGTCCATGGGCATTATGTCAATCTGCAAATATGTCTGCCCACTAATAAATACATATTTATATTAATACATATACATAAATCTGTAACAGCGTTTATAGATATGATGATCATTCAATATTCAGACCATGAAATGTTGGTGTCTATGGCATTTTGTCCCTAGTTAATCGTAGTAATGCAAACTTTCATCCAGGTTTTGAAGGAAAAGAAGAGGCAAAAGTCCTGTCTGTTATTCTGCACCCACTGTTCAAAATTGACGGTCTTCGTGACAAGAATGTCAGAGAGTTCTATGACTACGACATTGCTCTGATTAAGGTTGAAGAAATCAAGCTGTCATGGACTGCAAGGTAGCTTGAGCAGCAAATGTAACTCCAAATATTATTCTCATCCCTAATGCCAAATAAGCCTACTCTGTTTCTGACTCGACTGAACAATAGAACGTAATTTGTTGCTCTGTTCTAGTGTAGTTGTGTTGCTCATTGGACTTTCATGTGTTGTTCTTGATATGTATTCCTCATAGGCCAATCTGCTTGCCCTGCACTATTCCCGCCAACCGAGCCATGAAGAACAGTGTCAACTCTACCTGTCAAGACCATGGTGAGATGATCCTTTCTCAGACCATAGTTGCCAAATTCCAGGAACTTCCGAAAAACTCCCTGTTAGCCCCAGACCCTTTCTGATATGCCCGTGTTCCTCTCCACGCAATCCCTGTATATCACATGGACAGCTATGCAGAATAATCAATCCACTGCTACAAGCCAGATATCTGTCGAACAAACACAGTGTTTGAGAGGGGACTGATGTGCGTGTGGGATTAACAAGTTGAATTTAATAGAACAAAATTACATTATCACAATACTGCTTGTCAAGAATGGTGTTGTCCAGCCTTGAAACAGATCAGGTTTTTAATTTAATCAAGTTGTCATTTAAATTATTAATTTGTTGTGTGTGTTTCTGAAAAAAAAATCCCCAAACTGGTAACATCAGAAAAGTTAACTAATGAGGACCCTTTTCCTGTCCCCATTTTGAAATATGGCAAATTTTTTGGCCTTAAGTTATAGGTTTAGTGACAATGTTTGAATTGGGGTTAGAGTTAGACATGACCGTTTACTTTAAGTTTAGGCATAAATGTTAGGTTATTAAGGTTGAGTATATGGTCAGGTTGAGGTCAGGGTTAAGATGAGTGAAGTTTTTTTTTAAGAGCAATTATTTGTCTTGTCCTCATTTAGTTAGCTGCAGTATGTAAATGTTTGTTTGTGTGTGTGTGTGTGTGTGTGCACAGAGATGGCCCTACTACCCTTGGAGGTGACCAGAGCGTACTTCATCAAAAAGGGGGGATCAGTGAAAGATGCAAAACAGAAGCAAACACACATTCTTACAGGGACTAAGGTCAGTGGTACCCCTAAATGTCATTAGACTAATGTCAGTGGGTTCCTAAAGGTCAAAAGAAAAATCCATAGACCTTCTGCATAATTTAACCTCAACTCATTGTGTAGGCAACTAGATTTTTGTCAGATTTTTGGTTTATTTGCCTCTGTATTCCAACAATTTGGATATGGAATTATGACTATGGAGTTACTGTGCAGACAGTTTTAATTTTTTTTTCATAAATATCAGATAAAGAATTTAGTAATTACAGCACATTCTGCACATAGTCCCCCTATTTTAGATTGTGAGGGAACACTTCAGCCCTTAGAATTAAAAATTAAACATTTTTTTTTTTTCAGATTATTTTCTTTTATTAAACATGTTTTCTACAGAGTGTATTTTGGACATAAACACAACCCACACCTTGTGTGTATACACACACACACACACACACACACACACACACCTCAAAAAATTATATAACTCTTCCATAATAATAGAATATCATGGAAGAGTTAATTTTTTCCGTAATTCAAATCAAAGAGTGACACCTTCATATATTCTAGATTCATTTTCCATGAGCTGTAAGCCGTAATCATCAAGATTGAAACAAAAAAGGCTTGAAATGCTTCACTTTGTGTAATGAATCTAGAATATATGAAGGTGTCACTTTTTGATTCAAATTACAGAAAAAGATGAACTTTTCCACAATATTCCAATGTTTTGAGATGCACCTGTATATTTAATCCCCACCAAAACAAAGCTAACTGTTGCCAAGCAGTGAGCTTTATATCACCACTATTTTACATTTTAAAAGCAAATACACACACGTGTAGAGTACTCTGCGTACCGCGGGGTGTTTGTCTTTTTGTGCATGTTCGATGAGGGTGGAGTGTTCATTTGTATCATCAGCATTTGTTCTGTCCCTGTTTGCAGAGGGCTGACTGTGTTAAACCGGCTGAGAAAACCCTCACAGCTCCTCACAGCACTAATCTCGATGAATATGTGCCAGAGAGGTTTCTGTGCTCGGGCGGGTCTTCCAATCACATAGATGCAGTGACGTGCAAAGGTACTTTCATGGGAATACACATCGGGGGAAGTCACGTTCCATGAACCGCCCAACACACGTGAACTAGTAAAAGTTCAAAAGTCAATCAGCATTGACAGATGATTTCTCCAACTGCATTACAATGCACGCTTGATTTAATCCCAACAGGTGACTCTGGAGGTGCTCTGTTTGTTCGGAACAGGCTGCGGTATTTTCAAGTGAGAAACTCCTCTTCCACTTAAATGTCCTCCATGATATTTATATTTCATAGCGTATATGGATAAAAACTAGATACAAATCTAGTAATATCTTGTTT
Source organism: Esox masquinongy (assembly GCA_016801175.1). Classification (NCBI taxonomy): domain Eukaryota; kingdom Metazoa; phylum Chordata; class Actinopteri; order Esociformes; family Esocidae; genus Esox; species Esox masquinongy. The sequence continues at coordinate 29,560 of JACXGI010007971.1, forward strand.
CAGTATATTAAAGCAAAGTTTAGTTTTTTGTGTTACTATTTCATGACCAGTTTTAAAGAAAATTATTGAAACAGATTTCTGTCGGTGGATAACAGTAAATACATATAAATATAATCAATATAATGGAAATTCACCATTCAAGTCAATAATTCGTCTGGATTCATTTCCTACGCATTCAACCCTATCCTACAAGATAAATCTAGATGAATGCCTTTTGAAAAACTGGGTCCAGTCCTTATTTGAATGAATCCACGTGTCGTTCTGCAGGTTGGCGTAGTCAGCTGGGGCACCCTGAACGTGTGTGAGCCAAAAGACATGAGTGACAGGCCCCCTTCAGATGCACGGGACTTTCACATCAGCCTCTTCCACTTAGCGCCGTGGTTAAAACAGCACCTGGGCGAAGAGCTGGAGTTTCTGCCAATGGGCAGCTAGGAATTCTCCCAGAAATGTCCTGTATCTGCTTTAGGCTCGCCATTTTAGGACAAGTGGAAGCACAAATTTGACATAAATATTGGTTTGTTTGTTTTTCAAAGCGCTGACCTGATCATACCCTTGCTGTATTGATTAGTTTCGATTCATAAGTATATTGTAGTTTCTGCAGGAGACAATAGAGTGGATCATTGAAAAACAGTCTTTATTTAATGAATGTTTTGAAGTAATTTCAAGAACAGAACATGACAATTAAGTGTTTACAGAATATGACCTATAGCAAAACAAATACAACAAATAACATTCTAATCATAATGATGTTCTCAAGCTGTTTCATTTAATTATTGTAAATGTAAATACATTCAATGTATTCTATATTTTTATTAGTTTTCTGTATTATTTTAATTTTAGGCTTTTTCAAATTACAGTATATCTTTCAAAACATGAAAATATGGAACTGATGCAGATCAAACTAATATACAGATAGGCTGTCAGGCTTTTTTTTGTAAAAACATCTGTACCTTCAAAAAGATGCAATACCAATAGGTTGTTATGAAAGCAGGTAAGCTGACAAATGTGAATCTGTACAGTCATAATTGAAGGAGAGATGGGACTGCTGAATCTATACAGTTAGAATGACAGCCTTCTAATTAACCTTCGGAGAACTGCCTGAAAAGGGCCTCTGACTGTTGGTCTGTAAAATTTGGGACAAAATGAACTTGCAGGATTTCAGAGAAGCCTTCTGAAAGACTGGGTGCCACAAACTTTTTCCTGTGGAGAGAAAGTTTCTTCAGGATGGGCAAATGCCTTTGGTGACGCACTCATGTTTTTCATACCTAAAGACAAATGCTCAACAATATTCTTTATGTCCTCTACCCTGTTTCAAACCAATGTAGAAGCCAGTGAATCTCTACTTTGAGAATGTAATGCTATGAAGTCCCTTGATAAAATTCAGTGTTACTTACTTGTAGCTGTGGAAGATCATGTCATTGACTTTGAGGTGCTTAGTGGTGGAGGGGGCCATCTCACGGAACTGTTAACCACAAGAGTACAGATATGACATCATAGTTTACAGAGTACAATATATGACCTCAGAATCTAGTTGATGCACTGGGTGACTCAGGTCAGTAAGAGGTTTAAGCGGACATTGAACCTGAGAGTAATAGCTGTCCCCCCCAGGTTTTACTGTATACTTCTAAAGTGACATGCATAGATCCTGTGTCGACATACCGTTGAGGGAGATGACTGAAGTTAAAGACCTACTCTGTTATGTTTGGTCTGTTCCAGACAGTAGTTAAAGACTTACTCTGTTGTTGTGTTTGGCCTGCTCCAAAGAAGCTGAGAAGTTGAAGCAGCGACAAGACACACCCAAACTCTGGCTAACATCAAGATACCTGGAGAGAGGGCCATGGTCAAAGAAGGGTAAAGAATTGTTACGAAAAGTGGCCCCAACACACTAGCAGGAACACAGACAGAAAGACAGGTACATAGAGACAGGTACAGTGCTCAAAAGTTTGCATCCCCTTGGAGAATTGGTAATATATGTACCATTTGTAAAGAAACAATGAGTGAGCAGGCAAAACATGTCTTTTATTTCTTATGGGATTCACATTCAACTGTAGGTCATAAGAGAATGGCACAATCCTAAAACAAAACATGGCAACAAAGAAAAAAATGAACTGACCCCTGTTCAAAAGTCTGCATACCCTTAGTTCTTAACACTGTGTATTGCCCCCTTTAGCATCAATGACAGCGTGCAGTATTTTGTGATATTTGTCTATGAGGCCCCGAATTCTTGCAGGTGGTAGAAGCTGCCCATTCGTCTTGGCAAAATACCTCCAAATAATGCAAATTCTTTGGTCGTCTTGCATGAACCGCACGTTTGAGATCTCCCCAGAGTGGCTCGATGATATTAAGGTCAGGAGATTGTGATGGCCACTCCAGAACCTTCACCTTTTTCTGCTGTAACCACTGGAGGGTCAACGTGGCCTTGTGCTTAGGGTCATTGTCGTGCTGGAAAGTCCAAGAGCGTCCCATGCGCAGCATTCGTGCAGAAGAATGCAAATTGTCTGCCAGTATTTTCTGAACACATGCAGCATTCAGGATGCCATCAATTTTCACAAGATTCCCTGTGCCTTTAGATCTCACACACCCCCAAAACATCAGTGAGCCACCACCATGCTTTACAGTGCGGATGGTATTCTGTTCACTATAGGCCTTGTTGACCCCTCTCCAAACAAAGCGCTTATGGGTGTGATCATAAAGCTCTATTTTGGTCTCGTCACTCCAAATTACAGTGTGCCAGAAGCTGTGAGGCATGTCAAGGTGTTGTTGGGCACATTGTAACCGGGCTTTTTTGTGGCATTTTGCGCAGTAAAGGCTTCTTTCTGGCAACTCGACCATGCAGCTCATTTTTGTTCAAGTGTCGTCGTATTGTGCTCCTTGAAACTACCACACCGTCTTTTTCCAGAGCAGCCTGTATTTCTCCTGAGGTTACCTGTGGGGTTTTCTTTGTATCCCAAACAATTCTTCTGGCAGTTGGCTGAAATATTTCTTGGTCTACCTGACCTTTGGCTTGGTATCAAGAGATCCCGGAATTTTCCACTTCGTAATAAGTAATTGAACAGTACTGACTGGCATTTGCAAGGCTTTGGATATCTTTTTATATCCTTTTCAATCTTTATAAAGTTACATTACCTTGTTACACAGGTCTTTTCTGCTCCCCATGGCTCAGTATATAGCCTGCTCAGTGCATCCATGTGAGAGCTAACAAACTCAATGACTATTTATACACAGACACTAATTGCAATTTAAAAAGCCACAGGTGTGGGAAATTCACCTTTATTTGCCATTTTCACCTGTATGTGACACCTTGGGTGTCTGTAACAAGGCCAAACATTCAAGGGTATGTAAACTTTTGATCAGGGCCATTTGGGTGATTCCTGTTATCATTATGATTTAAAAAGGAGCCAAACAACTATGTGATAATGAATGGCATCATATGATCACTATCCTTAAATAAAAGACAGTTTTTTTGCATGATCAGTCATATTTTTAAAATCAAAGCCGAAATTTCACAATTTCTGCCAGGGTATGCAAACTTATGAGCACAACTGTACACAGTGACAGGTACACAGACACAGGTAGAGATGAACAGAGAGACAGAAACAGTGAGACAGGTATGCAAAGACAATGAGACTGAAAAAGAGAGACAATAAGACAGGTACACTGAGACAGGTGGAGATCAACAGAGAGACAGTGAGACAGTTACAAAGAAACTGTGAGACCAGAAGAGACAGGTAAATGGCAAGACAAAGAGACATCTGCACATAGAGGCAGAGACATCTGCACATAGAGGCAGAGACATCTGCACATAGAGGCAGAGACATCTGCACATAGAGGCAGAGACAGCTGCACATAGAGGCAGAGACAGCTGCACATAGAGGCAGAGACAGCTACACAAAGAAAGTGGGACAGGTACACAGAAACAGGTACACAGAGACAGGTACAGTGACAAACAGACAGGTACACAGAGACAGTGAGACAGGTACACAGAGACAGTGAGACAGGTACAGAGACAAACAGACAGGTACACAGCGACAGTTAGACAGGTACACAGCGACAGTGAGACAGGTACCGTTTGCGGGACTCAGGGTCTGGGTTGGTATTATCCACCACTACACTGCGGCCCTCCTTCAGAGCACGCTCACAGGCCGACACACAGCTCTGCCATGACCCCAGGGTGTCCTGGCAAGCACAGGGCAAAGGTCAGGCTAAGAGCCCTGTGTGTGAGTGTAATAATAAGAGATCCAAGAGTGCCCTGAGCCACTCACCCTGTTGACATACACATAACCTTTGGGGACGATGTGAGTGTGGAAAAAGGTTGACTTCCCGGCTAGGGGAGGAGAGGAAGGAGATGGATGTCAGTGATGAGAGAGGGAGGAGGGGGGTTTGGTGGGGGGGGGCAGTCGGGGGAGAAATGCACCTCCACGTCCACTTACAGGCAGGGTAACCCACGGCAACAATGACTTCCTGTTTGACGGAAGTGAGCGAAGCGCTGGGTGGGTCAAATAGACGGGCGTTGGAGTCCCATTTCCTCTGAAGGGGGGGGTAGGCAAGAGAGATACAGGAGAGAGACAGATATAGACAGACAGAGAGTGAGACCGAAACAGACAGAGAGACACCAACAATACCATGTGGAGAAAAAACAGAAATACACCATCACTCACAGGGTCAAATGGTGGTAGACTGAAGGGGGCGCTCTTCCAGCCCAGGAAGAACTCCTCTGGAGTGTGGAACGGCAGCCCAATATTAAGAGCAAACTGAACACAAGAGACAGATGAAGCTGATCAAATTGAACGCCAGAGACAGATGAAGCTGATCAGTCAAACTGAACACCAGAGACAGAGAGATGAAGCTGATCAGTCAAACTGAACACCAGAGACAGATGAAGCCGATCAGTCAAACTGAACACCAGAGACAGAGAGATGAAGCTGATCAGTCAAACTGAACACCAGAGACAGATGAAGCCGATCAGTCAAACTGAACACCAGAGACAGAGAGATGAAACTGATCTGTTTGGCTTCCCCCTGTAGTCATTTGATACTCAACACACACTGGTCAGTTTATCTGCACCACAGCAATATCGACCTTTAGGCAGAGTGCTTGGACCCAAGGGTTGAGAAATCATTCAGAATGTTAATATCAACACGCTAGTTTTGGTAAGACTGATGGACAGAGAGAGATGGACACGGACAGAGACAGACAGACACAGGCAGGCAGACTGACAGACAGACAGACAGGTCTAGCTAAGTATGAGTTATACTATAAGCAGAATACATTTTAACAAGCAACCAAAAATAACTAACTATCTCGACTATCTATTTTTGAGCCAGTTAGACCAGGCCTATTTAAAACTTGTCGACCCTGCTCCGGTCTTCTCACCAGTCGGTCACTGCAGGAGAAGTCCTTCTTCTTCTTGCCAGGAGCCCATTTGACGGGTCGCCCTGCTGCATCTGTGGCAGAACAGAGGAGAAAGGTCTCAAGCCCTCTGGAGGGTCAGTACAAAAAATAGTTTGAGGATGTGGCTGCTATGCTGCTGTTGGTTTACCTCCCACATAGAGAGACTGGCTCTTGTCCACAACAACACTGCCATTAGCCTGCAACACAAAGCCAAAGACAAACAGCACATCAAATAGAGA
>JACXGI010007972.1:0-27999 GCA_016801175.1 Esox masquinongy
CTTGGACACAGAGCTCTGTGAACAGCCAGCCTCTTTAGCAATGACCTTTTGTGTCTTGCCCTCCTTGTGCAAGGTGTCAATGGTCGTCTTTTGGACAGCTGTCAATCAGCAGTCTTCCCCATGATTGTGTAGCCTACAGAACTAGACTGAGAGACAATTTAAAGGCCTTTGCAGGTGTTTTGAGTTAATTAGCTGATAAGTGTGGCACAAGGTGTCTTCAATATTGAACCTTTTCACAATATTCTAATTTTCTGGGATACTGAATTTGGGGTTTTCATTAGTTGTCAGTTATAATCATCAAAATTAAAAGGAATAAACACTTGAAATATATCAGTCTGTGTGGAATGAATGTATACATTATACAAGTTTCACTTTTTGAATGGAATTACTGAAATAAATCAACTTTTTGATGATATTCTAATAATATGACCAGCACCTGTATGTATGTAGATGTACTTCTTTTCTTGTAAAGCAGAGCATGAATAAGGTGTGAATTTGGAATCTGTGCTTTGACTTGATCAAACTAGCCAGTGAACAATTACCAACAAGAGCATTTTCTCTCCTGTTCCCTGTGCGGGCCAATATCTCAGTGAACCATTTCCTTTAACAAATGCATCTATTTATTAACAAGGGCTTGAGACTGAATCCACATTGAGCGATTAACTGCCTGTGTTTGATCAGTTCGTTTAGCAACCCGAAGGAGGTACAGCTGGTGATGTTCCTGCTGGAGTTGATAGCCGAGAAGCAGCAGGTCAGAGTGGGGGTCATCACGCCCTACAACGCCCAGAAGGACCGTATCAACCGTGAGGTTGCCAAGCTGAACCTTGTGTGAGTCAAGCGCTGGGCTAGTAACTTGTGACGACAAGAGTGTGCTGAAATGCAACTATGACTCTTGACACGACAGTTTACACTGCAAATCCCCTCTTTTATTTCTAATCAGTGGACAGAGTCACAGGGTGGAGGTGGACACGGTGGATGGCTTCCAGGGTCGAGAGATGGACTGCGTCATTGTCTCCTGTGTCAGGGCCAGCTACGAGCAGGGCAACATCGGGTACGTTTTCCCTGTCAGGTCGTGTGGCTCTGTGATTGGTGGTGTTGGTGGAACAACGAGTGTAAGCAGGGTCATATTACCAGTGTTGTACTGACCCTTGTCATCCGTATGGACCTCATCTACTGTGGCCATGTCCTCTGCAGATTCCTGGGGAACCGCCAGAGGCTGAATGTGACCATCACCCGGGCCAAGTGTAGCCTGTTCATACTGGGCCATTTAAGGACGCTCCAGGTAAGTAGCCCCGCCTCCTGGGTCGCAACCATCGATCTGTGTTGGATGCCTGTGTTGTGTTTCATGACCTGTGGTGGTTGTCTTGGTTCCCGTTTTACTATCTGAAGGAGGACCAAAGGGTTTAGGGTTAGGTGATTGAGGTTAGGTAGTTATTTTTAATGGTACTAAATTGCCGGTCCTCACCGTGATCTCAACACCTACGGTTCTGTCTGTTCTAGGAAAACAATGAGTGGGGTGCGCTGATCAAGGACGCTGCTACCCGGGACGTCATCATACAAACCAATGAGATGACCTTCAAGATGGATGCCAAGAAGATCTTCAAGCAGGACCGGCCCAGGAGCCTGTCTCACCTCCCCAGAAAGCCAGTCTTCCCCCAGCCCACTGCTGGGTCCCGTTGGACTGCTTCCCCCTCGATGCGACGCTCCACTCACCCAGCCCCGGTCTTTCACGCCAGGGACTCTGCCCTGCAGCGGCGCCCCAGCTCCTTATCTCCTCCTCAAGCCACCGACACCAGAGATCCCCGTCTGATGGTCCAGCATCCACAAGTCCCTCAGCATAGACCAAAAGGGGACCCACGAGGAGAGGTCAGAAGAGACCCACGGCTGGAACACCTCAGAGACCCTCAAATTGAGAGGGACCCACGAGGACGGAGCAGCCCAGAGCAGCATCATAAGTCTGGGTACCAAGATCACCGGCGATGGGCTGACAGGGAGAGATGCCATTCACCTACCTCTATGCCTCACTCCGGAGACAGAGTTGGCAGGCCACCGAGGGACCCCAGACAGACAGACTATTATCGATACGGTGCTACAGCCTCCTCCAACCACCACACACACACTCAGAAACGACCCACAGACCAACAATGGATCCCTCCCACTGACTCCAAGAGGTCCAAGAGATGAGTGACCGCTCACTCTGTACGGCTTTGTTTTGTTTTTAGTTGTGTGTTTCGTAACAGAAAAATGAGAGAGATTATTCCTCAGAGTACTGTTTCTCCAAAATTGTCCCGTTTATGACCTTGTTATCAACTTTTTCACCAGGAAATTGGTAAAAGTCAAGCAGCAATACGATTGCTGTTTTATAATTCACACTTCATATTTTTAATAAACTGGTAATGACTGAGGTCTTGAATGTGTAGATCAGCCCCTGTCCTCTGTATTAAACTTCTGTTTTTTGGAATAGTGGAGGCAGGGCCTTTTTTGAGAAAGGACACCATGACTATTACAATGGTACGTGACAGTTTGCAGGAATAAACCAATGGTAATCTAACCCGGGTAATTTAGTTTGCCTTCTACTTCATCTTCTTTACTGTCCTTCAATTGTTTTTCAGTTCTTATTCCATTATTCCATTATCATTTACCTCAGTTCTCTGCATTTGTATAGATATTTTCCTGATGTGTGTTGCAGTGCTAGATGCTTGATAACTGGATATTTATTAGTCAAGTATCTTAACGGAAAGCCTACCATAACTTTTTATGTGTACTCTGTATATTATTTCCCCTTAAAGCATATTATATTATGTGCCATGTGTATTTTGCTTCTATTTAATATTTTTGGTTAGCACCAGAACACTGGTTAATTGAGGCAAATGTTACCTTTTGTGATTTGCATTTTCATATGATATTGCTTGAATCTTTAACACCCCTTGCATACACTGAGATGGAGTTAATGTTGCGTAATTAATACTGAGACAACATTGTGTGTTCTCTGCCATTTTGTACCCTAAAAAACCTTTGAAAGCTCTGGACACCTGACAGTTGACTGTTTTTATTTGTACGATAATAGATGCACTGTTATTTGGCATTGTGGTTCCACACTCGACCATTAGCACAGACATTTTTAGATGGGAAGAACAAACGTCACTTAACCTTATTTTAGGCTACCTTCCTTTAGACGGATGGGGGTATATAAAATGTATCATTCAATACAATTAGGCTTCAGGCACATAGCCAACCCAAGTCCAAGCTGCCAGTGTTGCTTATAAGAAATGAAGTGACTTTCATTTTTTTATTTCACTGAAGTTGCTGAGACCCTTAACTATCAATACATTGTACAGTGTTCAGACTTGACCACCATCAAACATGCACAGATTCCTATAAATTAAAGTTGATTTACCTCGTTACCGTCACGCACATGCAGCACCAAACACAACCACAACTTTCAACAGGGTGTTTTCTCAACCCCTTCCACCCTGCCAGGAGACAAAGACTGTTTTTTTTTTTTTTTTTTAATTATATATATATTATTTTGTCTTTCCATTTTTGTTTTGGTTCTATAGAGCACTAAACAGTGGATTACCACTTGTTTTTCCTTTCACCTGCCTTTCCAAAACAACATTCCATATCATCTGTAATATAAACCAAAGATATGACGGAAGGAAAACATTTCCATTTTCTTTTAAGGAAACCTCAGGTCAATTGTAGCATAATGATGTGTGACTCTCTTAAATGCCACTGCTGATATTTGAGGCATCTAATAAGGGTGAAAAGCTGATTTGGAACTGTCATATCAATATTAGCTCCATAAAGGAAAGTAGTTCTCTTAGATATTTATTTTTTTCATTAAGTGTAACTCATATCAGGCTCAATAAAAATGTGTTCAATGTATATGTATTCTTTTATACATTATACATTCTCAGACCCCAGTGAGAATGTGAGATATGGAAAGCACAAGTAATTAATCAATAATTTCTGTTACATTAACCAAAACTTAAAGTGCCTATGGGTGGCTGCTCTCAAATTGGCAAAATAATACTTTAGTGACTATCATAGCCTAAACGTCCATTAGCCACTTCGTTAATTGGTTATGGTGATGCTTGTCTCATTACGCGCATTAAATCAATTCAAGCCGTGATTTAGTTTCATGTTCCATTTAATATAAAATCATAAAGTTTTAACAAAATGACTTTGATATTGTTACCGTAGTGCTGAGTGATGGTTCAGAGAGAAAATAATGCTGTAGTGATAGCTGTAAAGTATTATGGTGATAGCGGTAAGAAACCATAAGCTCCCATAACCAAGAACAAGAAAAACTTCCCACACCTGGCCATTTATCACAAAAACCCACCTCATGACATAAACGTGACTGCCACCTAGAGCCCTGGAAGAGTGACATCCCAAAACAACTAGGCTATTCAATACATGAAATGGCTCCTACAAAAACTGACACTCTAAATGCCACAGAATAAGGGGTCTAAATCGTTTTAAAATTGATCCATTAAGGCGCAAACTAAAGATTGTGAAATAACCCATGCTTTCCTAAAAAGCACATAGCCACCATGGACAATGCAAACTGTAAACCTATGGGTTGTGGGAGTAAAGAATATATAATCATAATATAAACCATTTTGGGGGTGCACTACAATTAGTGCGGACAGCACATGCTATATTTAAGCAAACAAACAAAGCTACTTAACTATTAAAACAATTATATATACAGTATGTGTGTATACACATTGAGTATAGAAAGTCACCACCCCCTTTCAAAATGTTCACCTTTTGTTGACTTACAGCCTGAAATGAAAACGTAAAAACAGACCTTTTCTGGCTTTATTTACACAAAGTAACCCACAATATCCAAGTGAAATTTTTCTAAAAAATGTAATTAGAATTAAATTAAAAACAGGAAAATGCCCAATCTGCTTGAGTTAAAACCCCCATTAGAATTCTAATTGCAATCTTGCTGAGGTGTAACCAACCACTTTCCAGATCACAAATCAAGCAAATTGGCTTCCATCTGTGATCAATTATAGTGACTGATCAATTTTGTATAAAAGCAGTTGTTCATAGAGGACTCTACTGCTCAGTGCAATTCAAAGCAAAGAATCCATTATGGATGGAAAGGTTCTTTGAGAAGAGCTATGAGGTTGTTTAAAAAGATTTCAAAGGATTTGTCCATCCCTTGGAGCACAATTATGACCATTATTAAGAAGTGGAAGGCGTATGGCATCAGTCAGACCTTGCATAGATAAGGCCGTCCCTCTAAACTGGATGACTGGTTAAGGAGGCGACTGATCAGAGAGGGTACCAAGAAGCCAATGGCAGCTTTGAAGGAGCTTCTAGCCTTTATGGCAAAGACTGGTCAATGTGTGCATTTGACCACAATATCACAAGTGCTCCACAAATCTGGCCTCTATGGGAGGGCAGATCCTCAAAAAAATGCAACATCAATTTTTGTTCGAGCTTTGCCAAAATGCACATTGTAGATTCAGAGGCCAAGTGCAAAAAGTGCTGTGGTCAGATGAGAAAATTAACAGCGTATTTTAAATTAATCACACACGTTAATGCGTTAACTTTGACAGCCCTAATATTTATACATAAAAATATAATAATAAATGTATTAATCAATGTTATTTCCCTTTTTATTTAATTCCTTGATCATTCATTTCTGGATTCATTAATTTATATATTCATTTCCATAATCTTATATTTCTGTTTATATTTATTTCCGCATTCTTTTATTTCTGCATTTATCTATTTCCATATTCTTTTATTTCGGTATTTCCGTATTTTATTGTCCTTAAGCTAATGAGGGGTGGGACATTACCAATCAGATGTAGCAATCAAGCCCAGAGTGACAGATAGAATCAAGGTGCGTGCACACTGCCCGCTCGCTAGAGCTACAAAGAGGCACTCTCTTTGTACAAGACAGTAGATGTCCAGGAACAGGGCTGGGCAGCCCTGCACTACACTCTTATTTTACAGATTCTTGATGGGATTAGCTCAGAGCTCTGACCAGGCCACTCAAGGACATTCACCTTGTTGTCCTTCAGCCACTGTACAGTTGCTTTGGTGGTGTGATTTGGAATATTGTCATTTTGAAACTTGAATCATCTTTGTATTTTCAACTTCCTGACAGTGGGATGCAGGTTCTCCTCAAGAATCTGTTGGTATATTGCACTGTCCATTTTCCCTTCTATCCTGACAAGTGCTCGAGTCCCTGCTGAAGAGAAACACCCCCACTGGTCAAAGTGGTATCCATTCTCAAATATCAACCATCCATCACACAACCTTGGGGATGGTCTTTTTCTAAAGGGGAGACCTAAAAGAACATTCTATGATTTGGATGTTACAACAAAATATAGATCTATGTTTGGGTTTGCCCTAACTTCATGCCTGCCGCACGGTTCAGTGATTTAACCTTTTGTTTTTCTGCAGTTTAGCTGAGGTCTCTTTATAGTTTTGAACTTTAGTCATGCCTTCTACGTGGCTTCATTAAAACGCCTACATGAATTAAGCTGTTAGACACTAGCTCAGCACCAAGACTAAAAACAAGTTATTTTTATGGTCAAATCAAACAGCTGCAGCCTACCAAGCTTTCTAACCGTTTTTGCCGTCCACGATGTAAGATAAAAGTTACTGTTTTACATACACATCTCAGTGTATGTAAAAGTTACGCCTTCTTCCTCCCTGCTACCAGTAAACGCTGCCTGTACTCGAGTCAGTCCACGTGGCACCTTGTCTAAAACAATTTCCATACATGACATTTTTAAAATCCCCCAAAAAATTTTAACCTCCATAGAGTAGATATAAGAATTCTTCACACCCTTGTGAAAATGCCAGGTTTTTGTGATGTAAAAGAATGAGACAAAGATAAATCATGTCAGAACTTTTTCCACTTTTAATGTGACCTATAATGTGAGCAATTCAATTGAAAAACAAACTGAAATCTTCGAGGGGGAAAAATGAAAAATAAAAACCTTACAATAACCTGGTTGCATAAGTGTGCACACCCTCTTATAACTGGGGATGTGGCTGTGTTCAGACTTAACCAATCACATTCAAACTCATGTTAAATAGAAGTCATTACACACCTGCCATCATTTAAAGTGACTCTGATTAATCACAAATAAAGTTCAGCTGTTCTAGTAGGATTTTCCTGACATTTTCTTAGTTGCACCTCAGAGCAAAAGCAATGGTACGCAGAGAGCTTCCAAAGCATCAGAGGGATCTCATTGTTGAAAGATATCAGACAGGAGAAGGGTACAAAAGAATTTCCAAAGCATTAGATGTCCTTCATTAGAAGAGTGCTGTGCACAGGAGATGTCCTCGCAATCTGACAGAATTGAAGCCCTTTCGCAAAGAAGAGTGGGCAAATATTGCCACGTCAAGATGTGCCATGCTAATAGACTCCTACCCAAAAAGACTGAGTGCTGTAATAAAATCAAAAGGTGCTTCAACAAAGTATTAGTTTAAGGGTGTGCACACTTATGCAACCAGGTTATTGTGACTTTTTTATTTTTCCCTCTCAAAGATTTCAGTTTGTTTTTCAATTGAATTGTTTTTTCACGTTATAGGTCACATTAAAGGTGGAAAAAGTTCTGACATGATTTATCTTTGTCTCATTCTTTTACATCACAAGAATCTGGCATTTTAACAGGGGTGTGTAGACTTTTTATATCCACTGTACATTGTTAAAAACAGTGACATCCCTGCCGGAGCTGAACTTTAGGGATGTGTACAAGTACATACGGGTAGGTCCGGAAATAATTGGACACTGCCACGAGTTTTGTTATTTTGGCTGTTTACCAAAATATATTTGAATTATAGTTAAATAATGAATATGGGCTTAAAGTGCAGTCTCTCAGCTTTATTTTGATGGTTTAGGAATTGGAGAAAGGGTTTAGGAATTACAGCTCTTTAATATGTATCCCCTTCTTTTTCAAGGGACAATTGAGTCAAAAGCTGTTTCATGGATAGGTATGGGCTATTCCCTCATCATTTAAGCAAAAGGTCCTGAGTTGATTCCAGGTGTGGCATTTGCATTTGGAAGCTGTTGCTGTGAATCCACAACATGCAGTCAAAGGAGCTCTCAATGCAAATGAAACAGGCCATCCTTCAACTGCAAAAAAATATCCATCACAGAGATAGTAGGAACATTAGGAGTGGTCAAATCAACAGTGTGGTACATTCTGAGAAAAAAAGAATGCACTGGTGAGCTCTGCAACACAAAAATGCCTGGAAGTCCATGGAAGACAACAGTAGTGGATGATTGTATGATCCATTCCATGGTAAAGAAAAACCCCTTCACAGAATCTAGCCAAGTGAACAACACTCTCCAGGAGGCAGACATAACATTATCCAAAGTCTACTATAAAAAGAAGACTGCATGAGAGCAAATGCAGAGGATTCACTACAAGGTGCGAACCATTCATAAGCCTCACTGGATTCAAACCTGGGTCTCCCACATGAGTGGCTGTGTCTTTACTCACTACACCACGGTGCTATGCATTTGCCCATTGTCGGTATAGCATCTCGACATTAGATCATTTTGTCACGCATTAACATCACGCCAAGTTTGAATATTTTGCTAGACACCATTAAGCATTGTGTTAAACTGACTAATGTTTTTTATTAAGTTTACCTCCACCACAAATAGCATTTATGAAATGTATGGCTTTTGCCACTGGCTGTTTTAACAGCTTATTAGCCAGTAATAGACGAGTATCTAACTTACTACTTGGAATAGGCAAAAGATTTGAGCAATTGCTAGCGAGACTGGACATGAACTAAACACAGCCAAAGCTATTATATGGCACAAAAACGTTCGTTTTACTTTCATTTGTTAATGACATTGATACAATAACTATCAATGTAGGTGACGATAACTGACTTTTTCGTCAAGCGAAAAGACGAGAGAATCGTGGAAACCCCTATATTACCACAAAAATCATGCACGGATGCGTACTTCAAAAATCCACCAGAAATAGTCGCAATACAAACAGTTTTATTTTAGGCTTCCTATAACGTAGCTGCGGAAGGTTGTAGCCAGCTAAGTTTTTGACTATCCAGACCCAAAAATCATGCACGGATGCATACTTCAAAAATCCACCAGAAATAGTCACAACATAACCGTGAACAGTTTTATTTTAGGCTTACTATAACGCAGCTACTGAAAGTTGTAGCCAGCAAAGTCTTTATCTATTTGGAACAAATCCTAATGCATAATTTGCTTTGACTGTAATGAGATTAGAATGCGGGACTTATTGGTTGCAGGTCCACGTCTCTAACCACTACGCTATTTAACAAGGGTGGGTGGGTCGGTCACTCACTCACTAAGTAAGAGACATTCGCTCTTGGCTGGTTCCGCTTATGCGGTCTGGCAAACATCTAAAAAATCCAGTCCAGTTCTGGAACAGCATTCTTTGGACAAATAAAACTAAGATCAACCTGTACCAGAAGGATGGGAAGAAAAAAGTATGGAGAAGGCTTGGAATGGCTCATGATCTGAAGCATACCACATCATCTGTAAAACATGGTGGAGGCAGAGTCATGGCATGGGCATGCATGGCTTCCAGTGGCACTGGGTCACTAGTGTTAACTGATGATGTGACAGAAGACAGAAGCAGTCGAATGAATTCTGAAGTATAGAGATAAATTGTCTGCTCAGATTCTGACACATTCAGCTAACTTTATTGGACGGCGCTTCACTTTACAGATGGACAATGACTCAAAACCTACTGTGAAAGCAACCCAGGAGTTTTTTAAGGCAAAGAAGTGGAATATTCTGCAATGGCTGAGTCAATCACCTGATCTCAACCCGATCGAACATGTATGTCACTTGCTGAAGACAAAACTTAATGCAGAAAGACCCACAAACAAACAACAACTGAAGACAGCTGCAGGTAAGGCCTGGCAAAGCATCACAAAGGAGGAAACCCAACATTTGGTTATGTCCATGCATTCCAGACTTCAAGCAGTCATTGCCTGCAAAGGATTCTCGACAATGAATTAAAAATGGAAATTTTATTTATGATTGTGTTAATTTGTCCAATTACATTTGAGCCCCTGAAATAAGGGGGCTCAAATGAGGGGGGGGTGTGAAAATAGTTACAATTCCTAAATGTTTCATACAAAATTTTTGTTTGACCCCTTGAATTAAAGCTGAAAGTCTGCACTTCAATTGCATTTTGGTTCTTTCATTTCAAATCCATTGTGGTGGCGTTCAGAGCCCAAATTATGAATGACCTAACTCTGTCCCTTGTGGAGAATCCATCCCCTTACATTGCTACCAAAATGAAAGCGTACAATAGTACAGACAGCTATCTGTCAATAATGCAATTGTTTGAGAGGTGAAGGAGTAGAAGTGCAGCCAGTATAACACAGCATCTTTTGACAAATGTACCGGTAATAATATAATAACATAAACGTTTCCCCAGTGTCAGGTAAACCATTCCTACTTTTTAAATGATCCACCATTGACATCCTGGGTTGCAGTGGAGAAGGTTAGATTGGTGCAGTTTTCTCCTGTATTAACTTGGTCATTAATTTAGCTAATGCTATATGTTTAACAAGAGGTAACGCTATCTAGGCCATTGGAGTTGGTTGCATCATTGCAGACGGAAACAGACCATGTCATTCATTACAATGATTACATGTAGATATGATTGCAAATACAATATATATGCGGTTAGCGCATCCAATGGAAGTGTCACTATCTGGCATTTTGAAGTATGATTAGTAAAAGTTGTCCAGTTGTCGATGGTGGGCAATGGAAGGAGACTTTGTTTTGCCCGCCAAGTGGGTGTTCTCTTATGCCGTGACGTCACGTGGAAACTATTAATAGGGGGTCGTATTTTGTAGCTACGTCATGGATGAGGACATAGTGGACTTTAATTACTTTATTTGGATAAAATTTAAGTCATGTTTGATCAGTGTCTAACACACATTATGATACTTTTATCCAGCCTAGACCAAAAATAACCTTATTTTGATAGATTTTACCTATTGTTACTCTAAAAATACCTTATAAAGACATGTTTTGGGGAGTATGCCCAGACCCCCCAAAACAAGGCTTAGCCCCTGATCCATTCATTTCTAGTGATGTCCCTGGCCTATGGGATGTATCGATTCTTCTCTATGATATTCTGAAGCTGAATAGTTGCCTATAATATTCGAGGAGATAATATTATATTCTTAATAGGGATATTCTGTCCCTATTAATTTGAGCTTTTCACTTTCTGAAAATATAAGATGTTTGTTTAAACCCAGGCAGGTTGACACATCATATATCGCCAAACTTATTCTATCATCATAAACAACTACCTGCTCCCTGGATCCCCTTCCTGTGACTCTCATCAAGGCTTGCCTTCCCGCCCTCTGTCCATACACCATTCAAATAGTCTATCTCTCTCTCTCTCCCACGGCACTGTCCCCTCAAACTACAAAACTGCTGTTGTCACACCCATCTTAAAGAAACCCAGTCTGGACCCCACCAATTTTCATAACTTCTGCCCCATCTGCAACCTCCCCTTCCTTGCGAAAACCCTTGAAAGGATTGCTGCCCCCCAACTGCAGTGTCATCTCCTCAATAACAGTTTATTTGAGCCTCTTCAGTCTGGTTTCCGACCACTCCACAGTACTGAAACTGCCCTCCTCAAGGTTGTCAACAACCTCCTCATCTCTGCTGATGCTGGTGCCCTCAACATCCTTATTCTCCTTCAACTGAGTGCTGCGTTTGACAGAGTTAGTCATCAGATTCTCCTCACCAGGCTCGAGGTTCTGGGTGTTGAGGGTACCACACTCTCCTGGCTACACTCATACCTCACCAACCGTACCCACTACATCTCCCTCAATGGCTATTCCGCTGCAGTCATACAGGGTGTCCCCCAGGGCTCTGTTCTTGGCCCCTTGCTCTTTATCATCTACATCCTCCCCCTTGGTCAGATCCTTTGTCACTTCAAATATGACTTCCACTGCTCTGCTGACAACACTCAAATTAATCTCAGCCCCAAGTCTCTAACCAAATCACCTTTGGTCCACATCAAATCCTGCCTGTCAACAATAAAAACATGGATGCAGCAAAACTTCCTCAAGCTCAACAGTGATAAAACGGAACTACTACTCATAGGCACTAAATCCCTTTTAAACAAAACTGGCACCTTCACTCTCACCATCGATGATACCGTTGTCTCTCCTTCTCCCCATGCATGCAACTTTGGCGTCATCCTGGACTCCTCCCTCAGCTTTGGACAACACATAAAACAGAGAGTCAAATCCTCATTCTTTCCCCTCTGCAATATTGCCAAGCTAAAGGCCTCCCTCTCCCGTACCGCGCTGAAAGCTTAATACATGCATTCATCTCCTCCCACCTAGACTATTGCAACTCTCTTCTTTCTGACATCAACTCTTCATCACTCCATAAGCTGCAAATGGTCCAAAACTCAGCAGCCAGACTTCTCAACCACACCAAGTCCTGTCAGCCCATCACCCCTATCCTCCGGGAACTCCACTGGTTCCCCATCCCTCAGCGCATTGATTATAAAATTATTCTGCTCACCTATAAAGCCCTCCATCTGCTTGCTCCAACTTACCTCTCCGATCTTATTCCCCAATACCAAGCCTCTCAGTCACTCCTTTTCTAGGACTCCAGGGGTCCTAGAAAAGAGCTATATAAGTTTAATGTATTATTATTATTATTTTAGCTTTCAGGGAAGCACTTCTGTTGTTGGGTTATAGCCTACAACAGACGAGTAAGCCAGAAGTTGAAGCTTGCATTTTTCTGCGTTGGTTAAGCCTCTGTCGGGGTGGCAAGGTAACTTTTGTAAGTGCCATGGTTGATGCTTAGATTCATACCTATGATGTAATTATTTTCTGCATTTTTTGTCTTGCCTAGGGCGGCAGAACGTCCTGGTCCGGCCCTGCACACAGACACACTAATGAAAATATTGGAGGAGGGGTCAAGTGTAGAACGGAAAACGAAACCGGATTAATTGCGTGGAAAACTTTTTACCACTAGAAATAACAACAAAAACAGTAGCTAGATTAAACAAACGCACGAGACGAAAGGAACGCGACCCTAAATGTCCCGTGTCTGCGACTGACTGGGTCAAGTAGTTTGTTGCTGTTTGGAGGGGGCGGCGGGCGTTTGCGGTGTAAACTTTCTAGCTATCTTGCTTACATGGAAACAAACCACATGGTTATGAGACATTTATATAAACGTGCTTGTCTATCAGGATGAATTAACTTACTGCGCCGTTTGGATCAAGCACTTGAATAACACGGTGAGTTTTCGGTAAACTTGACGCGAATTGGTAATGTACGTACCCTGACTGACTTCTACGCATGCCACCGCGTTTACATTATTTTCACGAACCAACTTTGTCAACACAACTGAAAGCTAGATTGGACACGTGTAAGAAGCGCTAAGAGATTGAACTTCTTCGTGTAATTTTCTTGTAAGGAATACAATGTTAACTGGCTAAAGTATCTACCTATCTACTGGGGTGTAGGTTTGTTTTCAAATGTGAGGGGGACGAATAGTTTTTGCAAATGCCCATGGTTTTGGAATGGGATGGCCAACAAGCTCATATAGGTGTGATGGTCTAGGGTCCACATACTTTTGGCCGTATGGGGAATGTGCACTGGTGGACACCACTCTTTGATTCTGCTAGAACAAACATGAAAAATACTGCCTTCAGATATTTAACTTAATACAACTTAGTTAAGATATTGTCTGTGGTGTGGGCTCTTAGTGAAGAGCTACTACAGACTTCTGTGCTTCAATGAGTGTGGCTGATATAATGTGATTTACTTGTACATTTTGTCTGTACTATACTTGAATTTCACAAATTACTCTGGCATGACTAGACTGGACATCCTTCAGATTCTGCTAAGAAATGTGAACATTCAATGTATGGACTAAATATTTTAACAAATAATTTTAAGTTATCCACTTGTTTTAAAGACTATTGCTGTGCAGCAATATTTCACCTTAGCCTCAGTTGACTTTTCCTCCCTGGCTGTCTGATCCTGCTGTGACAAGGACCCTGTCACGGTCACTTTCTGATCCTGCTGAAATTCAGGACAGAATATGACATGAACAGCTTGATCTACATTGACCCCTGCAGACCCTGATGACAGTGTTTGAGTTAGAAGATCCACATTAGGCTGAAATGTCAAATGCAGCTACAGTGAGGGAAAATAGTATTTGATCCCCTGTGGATTTTGTACAGTTGGCCACTGGCTAAGAAATTCAGTCTATAATTTTAATGGTACAGTTTATTTGAACAGTGAGACAGTGAGAAAGAGTGTGCTCCTAATCTCAGCTTGTTACCTGTATAAAAGACACCTGTCCACAGAAGCAATCAATCAATCAGATTCCAAACTCTCCACCATGACCAGGACCAAAGAGCTGTCCAAGGATGTCAGGGACAAGATTGTAGACCTACACAAGGCTGGAATGGGCTACAAGACCATCGCCAAGCAGCTTGGTGAGAAGGTGACAACAGTTGGTGCGATTATTCGCAAATGGAAGAAACACAAAATAACTTTCAATATCCCTCGGTCTGGGGCTCCATGCAAGATCTCACCTCGTGGAGTTGCAATGATCATGAGAACGGTGAGGAATCAGCCCAGAACTACACGGGATTATCTTGGCAATGATCTCAAGGCAGCTGGGACCATAGTCACCAAGAAAACAATTGATAACACACTACGCCGTGAAGGACTGAAATCCTGCAGCGCCCGCAAGGTCCCCCTGCTCAAGAAAGCACATGAACAGGCCCGTCTGAAGCTTGCCAATGAACATCTGCATGATTCAGAGGAGAACTGGGTGAAAGTGTTGTGGTCAGATGAGACCAAAATCGAGCTCTTTGGCATCAGCTCAACTCGCCGTGTTTGGAGGAGGAGGAATTCTGCCTATGACCCCAAGAACACCATCCCCACCGTCAAACATGGAGGTTGAAACATTATGCTTTGGGGGTGTTTTTCTGCTAAGGGGACAGGACAACTTCACCGCATCAAAGGGACGATGGACTGGGCCATGTACCGTCAAATCTTGGGTGAGAACCTCCTTCCCTCAGCCGGGGCATTGAAAATGGTTTGTGGATGGGTATTCCAGCATGACAATGACCCAAAACACACGCCCAAGGCAACAAAGGATTAAGGTCCTGGAGTGGCCTAGCCAGTCTCCAGACCTTAATCCCATAGAAAATCTGTGGAGGGAGCTGAATGTTCGAGTTGCCAAACGTCAGCCTCGAAACCTTAATGACTTGGAGAAGATCTGCAAAGAGGAGTGGGACAAAATCCCTCCTGAGATGTGTGCAAACCTGGTGGCCAACTACAAGAAACGTCTGACCTCTGTGATTGCCAACAAGGGTTTTGCCACCAAGTTCTAAGTCATGTTTTGCAGAGGGGTCGAATACTTATTTCACTCATTAAAATGCAAATCAATTTATAACATTTTTGACATGCGTTTTTCTGGATTTTTTTGTTTGGTCTCTCACTGTTCAAATGAACCCACCATTAAAATAATAGACTGATAATTTCTTTGTCAGTGGGCAAACTTACAAAATCAGCAGGGGATCAAATACTTTTTTCCCTCACTGTACCTATGTAGGGAATTACATTGGTGTTGGCAGTGCATGCGTGTAATGTGAATATTATCAGCGACGTGTGCCCCTTTACGTTGGCGATGTTACGACCTTGTAGTGTGCTTTTCTGTGGAGCGGATAGGCCGGTATAGTAAATTAGTCTGATGGAATGTGGGTAGTGGGTACTGTAGAAGTTAATGTTATCTGTCTGCGACATGGTAGCAGCAGCATGCGGCGCCCCTAGGTCACGATGACAGAAGTCTAATGATCTTTGTTGCTGTTCTGTGGCACTGTGGGGATAATGTCCTGCAGGACAGCCAGTGTAATCTCGTTACCAGCCACTCCCGCCTGAATTCGCTGAAAGTCTGGATGGGACACGTTCACCAACTTGGCCTTCCTTTTCCATAACAAAGCAGTGAAAAATACCCAGTGGCGATAGGCTTTACTTTAATCAGATAAGTCTACCGAACAGTCATCTCCCTCAACACATTACCCAGTGGTATTGGTGCACCCAAGGGCGTAGGAGCCAGGGGGACAGAGGGGGCATGCCCTCCCCCATGTTAGAATCAATCAATCAAATTTATTTATAAAGCCCTTTATACATCAGCAGTTGTCACAAAGTTCTTTTACTAAACATCCCGCCTGAAACCTCAAGGAGAAAACAACAGTGTTGAATTTCAATGGCTAGGAAAAATTCCCTAAGAAGGCTGAAATTTAGCAGAGTGGCAGCTGGAATAGTCTGGTATCGACTTGATCTGCAACACAACCAGGAGGACTTTGGACAGGGACAGCAATGAGTCTTTCAAGCCTGGTACTCCGGAGGTGTGGGCCAAGACCTGATGTCCTCCTACGTTTAAACAGGGCAAGAGACAGGGAAAATTTAGAAATTGCGTTCCTTAGATCTACAAGGATTTACAGTGGAGAAGGAGAACTGAACCTACTCCCCTGGCACAATAATATTGCAGCGTAAAACCTTGGGGCTGTGACAAAACCTTGGGGCTAGAAGCCCCTAGAATAATGACCACACATTGTAGAGAATGTAAATCCCCACCCATATCAAACACAACGCCGCTATGTGCACCCAAGGCCAAATTGCCACATTGTAATGTTGGTGCGGGACTGCTGTGATTAAATACAGCTCAGCAGTCGTGATAGCATTGACTTGCAGGCATATCAAGGCTGTTCTTGCTCTATAAAAGAAGAAGCGGTGTAGGCTGTTGGCTGGTATTTTGTCGTCATATTGACTTGTACTTTTTTTAGATGAGCACCTGCCGTTGGTGCCTATCGGTGAATGGCAGTGTTCCTGAGCTGCTCCAGGAGTACTGTGCCGGGTCACGGTCAGCAAAGGTTGAGAAGAAAGTCAGTGAGGACTTCAAGTTCTGTTCGGATTGTGTGGAGGCGTACCACAGGGAAAAGGAAAACGTACCTGGACTGCACGGGGTAAAGAGGAACCATTTGTGGTATAGTATCCCAAAATGTCAATGAATGGAAATATATACTCAAGATGAGCATTTCCAGTGAATTCTAGTAGAATTAGATATTTTTTAAATATAATCCGCGTCAGAAGGTAATTATTTAGGTCTAGGAAATGATCACATGCACGTCATTTAATTAGTGTGTGCAAAAAAATGCACTTTAAATTGTAATCACTGCAATCGCTTGCCCTGTCTTATCCAATCCCTCCCCCCACACAGAGACTATGGAAGTTAGACACCTCAAGGCTTTTGAGAGCCTTCTCTGAGGCAGAAAATGGTGCACTGCCAGCTAACGACCTTTTCTGTGTGGAAGAAGACGGCCGTGAGGCTGGTGTGCCCGACCTCAATCCTGCACAGTATGCATACGAACTGACGGTTCCCATGTTTGAGGTCCTCAAATACCCCTACCTCCTCGCACACCCCGAATTAAGTGAGCGCTGAATATTTTTATTTAAAATGACATGTATTGAGCTCTTGTTGGGTTTAAATTGATCAGATTTCTTGTTTTTCCAGGTGTAATGTGTGTTCGGGCTATCTGTAAGATGGCGGAATGTAACTCCTTTGCAGTTTATGAAAAATGTGCAGGGATTTATCTCCTCCTTGTTCACCCTAATGAGACGGTACCATCATACATCTAGGCTTGTTACCAAAACAATCTACATTTTGGTTTGATGGTGTAAATGTTTTTAAAAAAATCTCACATTTTTATGTTGGTTAATAAGAGCGTGTTAAGGTTGATGTCCGTCTCGCGTGTTCTCAAAAACTGGTGTGTCTCCTGTTATTCCTCTCTCAGGTAAGGCGGTGGGCAATTGAAGCTGCCAAGTCTTTAGGGAAGGTGGACCGAGATGACTTTTATGATCTTCAGGACATCTTCTCCTGTATGTTCTACATTGTTGAACTGGGAATCCCCCAGAACTTCACAGACATGGATATGCCCTATGATCCCATGACCAAGATGACATGGCTGCCACCGCACCTTTACGATGGCAGTAATGCCAAACATTTCTGGCTGGGTATGTTTAATGGCACTGTAAGCCTTTTGGGTGTCTTTCAGACCATTTACCAAGGGAACTTATTTTGAGTTGGGACCCCTCTGCTACAAATGCTTTACCTGTTATCTGAACCAGGGCTACATTTATCTGATTTTTAAATTCTCAAACTGCTAAAATGCAAATGAGTATAAAAATATCTGGGAGAAACTGGGAGATGATTAATGGATCATTTTTCCATATCTCTCCAATTACTCAACTTGCAGAAATTCTGTAAGTTCTTTCAATTGCAACTCAAATACAGAATTATTCAGCGCTTTTTAATTTAGTCCTGGAAATACAATAGCTGTTTTCGCTTTTTAGTTTGTTTACTTTTTGCAGGTGATTTGTTAGCTAAACAAAGAGTTCGTAGGGCTAGAATGCCAATATCAAGTAATTTTTATAACTGCCAGTCTGTTGCTCTATGCTAGTAACAAACTGTACGCCTTGTAAACATACTGTATATCTCGGTGGTTGGACATAACACAGCATTGTGGTGCAATCTTTAGGATCATTAGGTCCATTACCTAACACAGGCAGAAATTAATAATTTTTATGACATTTTACAATTAGGTAAGGTGTTTTGTGCATCAAAGATCACTATTTAGGAAGTTTGGCTATGTCACGAAAGCCAACATAATAAATGTGTTACGTTTGGTAGCGTGTTACAGGGATTTTCCTGCATATAAATCTAAAATGCGTCCACCTTCCCAAAATCTCACACCGCCTCTGTGTCCACATGGTAAAACATAATCTTGCGCTAATACGCTAGATAGCTGAAATGAAATACTGCAGTGAATGTGACAGTAGGAGGACGCCTTTTTCATATTGGCCGTGTTGCCAGATGGGTAGATTTCCCGCTTAATTGGGCTATTTTTTAATAGATATATTGCTACTACTTTGGTTGCTATTTGGGAGGATATTGTAGCGTGCATTAACTGATCAAGTGGACATTGACAACAGGGCATATTTAACCCTATAATAGTTTTATTTTTTCAAGTTTGTTGCCAGCCATCACAGAGGGGCGTCCAGTGGAGCACGGGGTTGCGGGGTTTGGGGTACCACCTTTGCCTAATTTTGAGCCAGGAAAAACCATGGTGTTAACTAAGCCCGCAACTAACTCATAGCTACTTCTTATAAAACGAAAGGGATTCAGCTAACAGTTGCAGCACATGCAAAGACAAAAACCATTCCACCATAGCTAGTTTGCTGCTTTTTTTAAGTAACTCTTAGCTGACTGAGTTTTATTGAAGCCAACTTTCTGTTTCTGCGACACTTTCAATAGGACTGTAATGCCGGTAGACTCCTGTGTCTGTTGCTGGTGTAAACAGCTGATCGAATGCATTGCAGATATGCTGATCTACAAACTGATTTGCAATAATACTAGCTCTATATTGAGGGGCAGCATATCAAAAACGTTATGGTGATTAAAATTAGCTAAGCATAATAAGAATTAGCTAGCCAGGTGGTCTCTCCAGTAGCTCGTTTTTTCAGTAACATCATTATCTTCAGATGGCTAGCTAGGGAGGGAATGCCTTCTTACAAAAGAGGCTGGCAAATCATGCTGGGAGCGGGATATTGTTCACTGTTAGCTGTTGCGCTAGCAAGGAAGCAAGTTTATTTACATAACACAATTCATATATAGAAGAAATTCTATGTGCTTTACAAATAAAAATATAAAATACAATAAAAACAGATACTAGAATAATAACAAAAATCAAATAATCAAATGGGCAATTCAATGTGATTTACATAGTATAGGAAAATAGAAATGGAATAAAAACAAATAAATAACAACTAGTAGATTCATTGAGGAAGCTTTAAAAGTTGTAATGCTAACAGTCTGGTTAAGTTTAAGTGCTCAGTCACAGGCATGTGAAGAGTGTTTTTAACCTGGATTTAAAAATGTATACGTTTGGGGCACATCTACGATCTTCTGGTAGTTTATTACAGTGGTATGCTGCATAACTGCTAAATGCAGCTTTGCCATGTTTAGCCTGGACTCTGGGCTCTACTAGCTGCCCTACTCGGTTTATAATTTTTAAACATATCAGAAATGTATTCGGGGCCTAAACCATTCAGTGATTTATAGACTAAAAGCACCACTTTAAAATCTATTCTGTAAATGACTGGAAGCAAGTGCAAAGATTTAAGAACTGGAGTGATGTGCTCTGTTTTCTTGGTCCTGGTTAACATTCTAGCAGCAGCATTTTGAATTAGCTGCAGCTGTTTTACAGTCTTTATGGGGACTCCAGTTTAGAGCCCATTGCAGTAGTCAACCCTACTGGAGATAAAAGTATGGATGAGCTTCTCTTGGTCTTTTTGGGACACCGAGCCCTTGATTCTGGCTATATTTTTAAGATGATAGAATGCTGTGTTGGTGACCGCTTTCATATTACTGGTGAAAGTGGGATCTGAGTCTATCAGAACACCAATATTACGTACTTCGTCCCTGGTTTTAGGGCCCAAGAATTTAGAACAGTGTTTCAAGGATAACCTCGCTGCCAATATGTTTGACATAACACATTCCGCTGATTTTGTTTTGTTATCCCTTCATAACAAACTAATTAAACAAACTGATGTAGTTTATTTAGAACTTACACTGGCTTTAACGTAAAAGCTAGTATTAAAAGTTCAGGATTAGTAGAAGTATGTTGTATTTTTTTAAACGGTGTCCCCATTTAGATGGCTAAGTAAATGTTTGTGGGCTTTTGCTAATGGCTCTGTCACCAATCCTTACTTTTAATGAATAAATATGTCACTTTATTTTGTGTGAAAGAGGCAACAGTTAATAAATGTGCCCTCTCCCCCGACAGGTATTTGTATGGTCCTCACTCAGCTTGATGCCCAGGCTATGGACTCCCTGTTCCTTGGACCAGACAAACAAGCCAACATACTAAACTGCATTCTGAATACCATAGAGAAAGGCGCGGAAGGTAATACAATAGATACATCTGTCTCTGTTTTTCTATTTCTGTCATGTAAGCTGAATATCATGCTGGTCAATAGCCACACAATGACAAATCGAAAACACTTTTTTAGAATGTTGTCAGTTTATTGAAGAAAAATCAGACTTATCTTGTACAAGAGAATTAAGACCCTTTATTCAGTGCTTTGTAGAAGTGCCTTTGGCACCGATCACAGCTTCAAGTCTCCTTGGGTATGCCTCTACCTGCTTTACTCACCTGGATTGGGGCAGTTTCTCACATTCGTCCTCATAGATCCTCTTAAGCTCTGTCAGATTTTAGGGTACGTCAGTGAACTGCAATATACAGGCCTCCCCAGACCTGTTCAACAGGGCAGGCAATTTACAAGTATTAAGTATAGTGTATGTTACAAGTGGAATGTATAGATGTGCAATGAAGGCAAATACAGTGCAAAACGCAAATTTTAAATGAGCAATGAAAGCAAATAGGGGAGGACAGAATTTTTTTTTAAGTATTAAGTATATATATGTTACAAGTGGGAAATTAATAGTTGAGACAAATGCAAGTAAATGAGACAAATGCAAGTACAAATGCGATGAGACAAATGCAAGTACAAATGGCAATTCTGACTGCAATTGAGCAAGTTGGAGGTGTTCGTCAGAATGCAGGATCGGAAGTCATGAAGTTAAGATTGGAGGTCATGTTCAGCAGTTCTTGTCGGCTGTATAGTGTATACTAGGCTGTACTGAGTGAATAAACTAAGAACTATTTAAATGACTGCTAATTTGCAAAAGCTGTATAGACGCTGGGCCTCGCGAAGTACACGAGCTGCCGTCTTGGTCTAAGAATGTAAAATGGGAATATGTACAATATGGGTAGAAGTATTGAAAATTATAAATGTAGTAAGTGTAATATGCCTATGAATGGTACATAAGAAATATTCTAATGTACTTTGAATGTACATAGAAAGACTTCAGAGCATTTGGAATGTTCATGTGATCAATATGATCATCAATTTTGCTGGTTGAAAAGCCTTTTGGCCTGAGAGAGAACATTTTGTATGTGTGGAAGTGCATGCCCTGATGCTCCGGTGGCGTCTACCAGACGGCAGCAGTGTGAACAGACCATAGCCTGAGTGGCTGTGGTCTTTAATGATGTTCCGTGCTTTCCTAAGGCATCATGAATAGTATATACCTTGCACGGAGAGGTGATGGCAGCCGATGACATGCTCCGAAGACTTCACTACCCTCTGGAGGGCCTTGCAATCAGCAACGAAGGAGCTGCCGTACCAGGCAGTAATGCAGTCTAAGAGGATGCTGTCAATGATGCACCTGTAGAAGTTTGTGAGAGCTTTTGCAGACATGCCAAACTTCTTGGGATGCTGCAGAGATGGTTGTCCTTCTGGCAGGTTCTCCCATCTTTGCAGATAATATCTGAATGAATGTTCTGATGGAGTAGTCATTGGGTTCTTGGTCATGTCCCTGACCAATGCCCGTTTTGCTTTGTTACTTAATTTAGCCAGACAGTTTGCTCTAGGAAGAGAGTGGAAACCTTTTCCATTTCACAATGATGGAGGCCACTCTAGTCCTTTTAATATTTTTAGAAACAAAATGTATATCCTTTGCCAGATTTATGCCGTAATAAAATTCTTTGAGGTCTGTGGAAAGTTCCTTGGACATCATGGCTTGGGTTTTACTTTGATATCCACTGGGAAGTGTAGGACCTTATATAGGGAAGGGTGTCCCTCTCATGTGCAGTCAATTGGATTTGCCGCAGTTGGACTCCAAAAGTTGTATAGATATTGATCTCAAAGATGACCAAAGGACACAGGATGCATCTGAGATCATTGCAAACGGGTCTGAATACTTACTACCATGAGATTTTACTTTTCTAGTAACTTATAAAAAAACACATTTCTAGTAACTTATAAATTGGCATAAGTTACTAGAAATGTGTTTTTGAATTTTTTTTTTTTTTGGATTGTGTGTGTAGATTCATGGAAAAAATAGTAATTAATTCTAAATTCAGTGTATAACTCAACAGAATGTGGAGAAAATGAATGGGTCTCTGTACTATCTGAAGTCCTTGAATGTGTACCGGGGGCAGCGGTTAAGGCTGTTGGACCACCATAGGGCACTAGGGCCCTGGCCCTTCTTAATTGTACCCCATGCTCTCCATCTCGGAACACTGTAGCGTCACTTCACCATTATAGCTTGTGCCTTTCCATTATACAGCTCTGGAAAAAATTGAGACCACTGCACCTTTTTCTTTCCTTTCCAAAAAAGACGAAAAGGAAAGTTTTGAGTGAGGAACAGAAGGATTAAAATTAGGAGACCACTGCAAATTGAACCCTTCTGTTCCTCACTCAAAACTTTCCTTTTCGTCTTTTTTGGAAAGGAAAGAAAAAGGTGCAGCGGTCTCTTAATTTTTTCTGGAGCTGTATCTGTATGATGTTAAAATGTAATGTGTGAAACACGTCTTCACCACACTCCCCAGATGAAGAGATGGATCCCTTTTGGCCAGTTTTACGGTGTTTCATGGTGATCTTGGATTGTTTGGGCTCCAGGATTTGGGGTCAGATTGAACCATCCCAAGCCTTCCAGGCCATCACAGGAAGTCCTTCCTACATTGCAGCGATTGAGAGAATCAAAGAGCAAACCATGATGTATGTGTTGTTCTTCTTGCATTATTCTTATTTCCTAACTTAGTTAAACTAACTACTTGTTTCATGAAGTTAGAAATACAGTTGTGCTCATAAGTTTGCATGCCCTGGCAGAAATTGTGACATTTTGATGTTGATTTTGAAAATATGACTGATCATGCAAAAAAACGTTTATTTACAGATAGTGATCATATGAAGCTGATATATATGAATGATTTATTATGAATGACATATGAATGATTTATTATCACATAGTTGTTTGGCTCCTTTTTAAATCATAATGGTAACAGAAATCACCCAAATGGTTCTGATCAAAAGTTTACATACCCTTGAATGTTTGGCCTTGTTACCGACACACAAGGTGACACACACACAGGTGAAAATGGCAATTAAAGGTACATTTCCCACACCTGTGGCTTTTTAAATTGCAATTAGTGTCTGTATAAATAGTCAATGAGTTTGTTAGCTCTCACGTGGATGCATTGAGCAGGCTAGATACTGAGCCATGGGGAGCAGAAAAGAACTGTCAAAAGACCTGCGTAACAAGGTAATGGAACTTTATAAAGATCGAAAAGGATATAAAAAGATATCCAAAGCCTTGCAAATACCAGTCTGTACTGTTCAATCACTTATTTAGAAGTGGAAAATTCTGAGATCTCTTGATACCAAGCCAAGGTCAGGTAGAGCAAGAAAGATTTCAGCCAAAACTGCCAGAAGAATTGTTCGGGATACAAAGAAAAACCCACCGGTAACCTCAGGAGAAATACAGGCTGCTCTGGAAAAAGATGGTGTGATTGGAGCACAATACGACGATACTTGAACAAGAATGAGCTGCATGGTCGAGTTGCCAGAAAGAAGCCTTTAGTGCACCAATGCCACAAAAAAGCCTGGTTACATTATGCCTGACAACACCTTGACACGCCTCACAACTTCTGGCACACTGCAATTTAGAGTAACGAGATCAAAATAGGGCTTTATGGTCACAACCATAAGCGCTATGTTTGGAGAGGGGTCAACAAAGCCTATAGTGAACAGAATACCATCCCCACTGTGAAGCATGGTGGTGGCTCACTGATGTTTTGGG
The DNA here is from genome assembly GCA_016801175.1 of Esox masquinongy. Classification (NCBI taxonomy): domain Eukaryota; kingdom Metazoa; phylum Chordata; class Actinopteri; order Esociformes; family Esocidae; genus Esox; species Esox masquinongy. Next base: position 24,770 of record JACXGI010007972.1, read on the forward strand.
GGTGTGTGAGCTCTAAAGTCACGGGGAATCTTGTGAAAATTGATGGCAAGATGAATGCAGCATGTTATCAGAAAATACTGGCAGACAATTTGCATTCTTCTGCACAAAAGCTGCGCATGGGACGCTCTTGGAGTTTCCAGCACGACAATGACCCTAAGCACAAGGCCAAGTTGACCCTTCATTGGTTACAGCAGAAAAAGGTGAAGGTTCTGGAGTGGCCATCACAGTCTCCTGACCTTAATATCATCGAGCCACTCTGGGGAGATCTCAAACGTGCGGTTCATGCAAGACGACCAAAGACTTTGCATGACCTGAAGGCATTTTGCCAAGATGAATAGGCAGCTGCCTATTTTCAGGGCTTCATAGACAACTATTACAAAAGACTGCACGCTGTCATTGATGCTAAAGGGGGCAATACACAGTATTAAGGTCTAAGGGTATGCAGACGTTTGAACAGGGGTCCGTTCATTTTTTTCTTTGTTGCCATGTTTTGTGCCATTCTGTTATGACCTACAGTTAAATGTGAATCCCATAAGAAATAAGATGTGTTTTGCCTGCTCACTCATGTTTTCTTTACAAATGGTACATATATTACCAATTCTCCAAGGGTATGCAAACTTTTGAGCACAACTGTTTGTTTGTTTTCTCTATAGACCACAGATTAAAACTGAATCTGTGAATGATGACGACATGGTGACCTGCAGTCAGATGGTTTACAACAGTAGCACCAACGTGAGCCGGGTAATATTTAGTAACCCTGTGCATTTTAAGTGCTCTCTTAAAGCTTTCTGAAACAGGCCCTTCAGTGTAAACGACACAGTTTAGTGTTTATAGAAGTCTGTACTCACTTGAACGTTTTCATATTGTGTAGTTTCAGTTAAATTAGAATTTGTTTCTCACTGTTACATTAAAATTTTATCCCACTATTTCGAACCACCAGATTACATCCTTGCAGCTAGCATGAAAGCAATGTCTCAATGAAATATTGCTATCCCCTCAGATAGATCTTTGTTGAATAATGAAAATATACAGGAAAAACTATTTGAGGGACACCCAATAATTTGTGGTAGATGATGTATACATTTAGTGATACATTTCAGCTGCGCAACTTTCTATTACTTAGTGGCGGAGTAGTGTGAGCATATCTCAAACATCACAAAGCAAGACAATGGGGTGATTTTGCCAGAAACCAGCTGATTAGTTTAGCAACAGTGTTGCCTTCCTCCAGCTGCACTTGTGTTGAATGAGCTTAGTTAACAGCACATGCTGTTGCCTACAGTTTTAGCACTGCACATCATTCTTTTATACAGTGTTAATGTTCTATGGAAACATAGACATTATTAGCCAATAGGTGACATCACAGGAAGCTTATTAACTTTAGTAATCCAAAATGTCAAACAATCACTCCAAAAGGTGTTCCTTTTGGCTGCCTGCTCATGTTGTGTCCACCAACAAAAGTGCATCCGAATACTGCCCTGGCAATCGATTTGGGTGGGGTTGGCTTCGCTGTGTTTATCTTCACTGTGCCAGAATGTTAATTTTGCCTGTACATTTGTTATTCTACAAAGTTCTATCCCTTTAGGTAGGGTGGACACCATATGATGCTGTGACATACAGTGAGGGAAAAAAATATTTGATCCCCTGCTGATTTTGTACGTTTGCCCACTGACAAAAATTATCAGTCTATAATTTTAATGGTAGGTTTATTTGAACAGTGAGAGACAGAATAACAACATAAAAAATCCAGAAAAACACATGTCAAAAATGTTATAAATTGATTTGCATTTTAATCAGTGAAATAAGTATTTGATCCCCTCTCAATCAGAGAGATTTCTGGCTCCCAGGTGTCTTTTAGACAGGTAATGAGCTGAGATTATGAGCACACTCTTAAAGGGAGTGCTCCTAATCTCAGCTTGTTACCTGTATAAAAGACACCTGTCCACAGAAGCAATCAATCAGATTCCAAACTCTCCACCATGGCTAAGACCAAAGATCTGTCCAAGGATGTCAGGGACAAGATTGTAGACCTACACAAGGCTGGAATGGGCTACAAAACCATCGCCAAGCAGCTTGGTGAGAAGGTGACAACAGTTGGTGCGATTATTCGCAAATGGAAGAAACAAAAGAACTGTCAATCTCCCTCGGTCAGGGGCTCCATGCAAGATCTTACCTTGTGGAGTTGCAATGATCATGAGAACGGTGAGGAATCAGCTCGGAACTACACGGGAGGATCTTGTCAATGATCTCAAGGCAGCTGGGACCATAGTCAACAAGAAAACAATTGGTAACACACGTTACAATTGGTAACTCCGTGAAGGACTGAAATCCTGCAGCATCCGCAAGGTCCCCTTGCTCAAGAAAGCACATGTACAGGCCCGTCTGAAGTTTGCCAATGAACATCTGAATGATTCAGAGGAGAACTGGGTGAAAGTGTTGTGGTCAGATGAGACCAAAATCGAGCTCTTTGGCATCAACTCAACTCGCTGTGTTTGGAGGAGGAGGAATGTGTCACGGTACGGTGAGGATCAGCGCCACTGTGCCGTGCACCTCCAGTTCCCGTCACTCCACAAACACATCCCGGACTTGTTTTGTCACGTCTTCAATCATTCACACCAGGTCCCAATCATTCCATTAGTATGTGTTTAAATGTTTCTCCTCTGCTCCCCTCACTTGTCGGTCATTGTTGTTGCTTATGTCACATGTTACGGGTGAGTGCTTTTGTTTTGCTGTTTATATTCAGCCCCTTTACTTTTATTCAGTTTGTTTGTGCTCGGTGTTTGCTTATATAAAAGTCTACATCGACGACAATCCGCCTCCGCCTGGTTCCTCTCCTCCACCACTTGTGACAGAATGCTGCCTATGACCCCAAGAACACCAACCCCACCGTCAAACATGGAGGTGGAAACATTATGCTTTGGGGGTGTTTTTTTGCTAAGGGGACAGGACAACTTCACCGCATCAAAGGGACGATGGGCCATGTACCGTCAAATCTTGGGTCAGAACCTCCTTCCCTCAGCCAGGGCATTGAACATGGGTCATGGATGGGTATTCCAGCATGACAATGACCCAAAACACACAGCCAATTCAACAAAGGAGTGGCTCAAGAAGAAGCATATTAAGGTCCTGGAGTGGCCTAGCCAGTCTCCAGACCTTAATCCCATAGAAAATCTGTGGAGGGTGCTGAAGGTTTGAGTTGCCAAACGTCAGCCTTGAAACCTTAATGACTTGGG
>JACXGI010007973.1:0-35183 GCA_016801175.1 Esox masquinongy
CAAGCAGAGCTTGTGGTATCTACACAGTTAGTTTAGATGGGGGGCATTAAATGCAAGTGAATGCAGTTGGCTTTCCCTGTTACAGTTTTGTAAAAAAAATGCATAAAGGTTATTTGGTGCTTTTATTTTTATCAGAGTTTACCCATGTTTTATTTGACCACTACCACTGATCCACACACACACACACACACACACACACACACACACACACACACACACACACACACACACACAAACAAAGATGTCCACCCAACCACCAACCCACGCGCACACACACAAACCCACCCTACCCCAACACGCGCACACATCCTCACACCCACCTAACCACCAATCCACACACACATCCTCACACCCACCTAACCACCAATCCACACACACATCCTCACACCCACCTAACCACCAATCCACACGCACACACATCCTCACACTCACCTAACCACCAATCCACACACACATCCTCACACTCACCTAACCACCAATCCACACACACATCCTCACACTCACCTAACCACCAATCCACACGCATAAACATCCACCCACACACACACACCCACACACATACAGCCTTGAATGCCTATCTTTGTGGGTACCAGAAAACAGAAAATCTAACCCTAACCCTCATCTTAACATAACCTTAACCCTCAACCTCGTTTCCAAAATAGTTGGGACGCTGTGTAAAATGCAAATAAAAACAGAATGCAATGATGTGCAAATCATTTATCCCTATATTTATTTGAACATAGTACAAAGACAATATATCAAATGTTGAAACTGAGAAATGTTATTGTTTTTGGAAAAATACAACCCATTATGAATTTGATGCCAGCAACACGTTTCAAAAAAGTTGGGAAAGGGGCATGTTTACCACATGTGTTGCCGCACCTCTTTTAACAATAAAACTCTGTACGCGTTTGGAAACTGAGGAGACCAGTTGCTGTAGTTTTGTAAGTGAAATGTGTTCCCATTCTTGCTTGATATAGGATTGCAGCTGCTCAACAGTTCAGGGTCTACTTTGTCCTGTTTTTCATTTCATAATGTGCCAAATGTTTTCAATAGGGGACAGGTCTGGACTGCAGGCAGGCCGGTTTAGCACCCGGACTCTTTTACTACCGAGCGATGCTGTTGTAATACATAATGTAGTTTGGGATTGTCTTGCTGACATAAACAAGGCCTTCCCTGAAAGAGACGTCATCTGGATGGCAGCATATGTTGCTCAAAAATATTATTCAGCATTAACGATGCCTTCACAGATGTGTAAGTCACCCATGCCATGTGCACTAATGCACCCCCATACCATCACAGATGCTGGCTTTTGAACTGTGTGCTGATAATTAGCTGGATGGTCCCTCTCCTCTTTAGTCCAGAGGACGCGGCATCCATGGTTCCCAAAAATCATTTCAAATTTTGATTCATCAGACCACAGGACAGTTTAACACTGCGCCTCAGTCCATCTTAAATGAGCTTGGGCCCAGAGCAGGCGGCGGCGGATCTCAATCTTGTTTATATCTGGTTTCTTCTTTGCATGATAGAGTTTTAACTTGCATTTGTGGATGCAACAACGTACTGTGTTCACAGACAATGGTTTTCAGAAGTGTTCCAGAGCCCATGCAATGATTTCCACTACAGAATTGTGTCTGATTTTAATGCAGTGCCATCTGAGGGCCCAAAGATCACGGCCATCCAATATTGGTTTTCGGCCTTGTCCCTTGCGTACAGAGATTTCTCCAGATTCTCTGGATCTTTTAATGATATTATGTACCATAGATGATGAGATCCCCAAATTCTTTGCAATTTTACATTGAGAAACGTTAATCTTATATTGTTGCGCTATTTTCCCGTGCAGTCTTTCACAGAGTGCTGAACCCCTCCCCATCCTCACTTCTGACAGACACATCCTCTCTGGAATGATTTTTTAATACAATACCCTATCATGTTACTGACCTGGGCCCGGTTTCCCGATAACGTAGCACTTTCGATGGTTTAAAGATACACGGAGCCTTAAGATGGACTTTGTTACGACGGACCAACGCCTGTTTCCCAAACCACTACTTAGGTCGCTCTTTATATAGTGCATCGTAAGTACCACGTAACGGCCGTTTAGAATCGTATTAGGCCATCTTTGGGGCTTGGAATGGAATTTTGCCAAGAATACGTTTTGAAATATACCCTATTGCATTTCGATAGAGCTTGCTTACTTATCAGAAGTATATATCGCTGGCGATGTATTCAGCTACTTCTAGGCATCAATAAGAAAATGTTGAACTCCAAGAAGTAGTGAAATTTATGGTGGACGAAACTGTTATTTGCCACCAATGGGTGTATTTCAAAACGTATCCATCAAAGACAGTACCAGTACGATGCGGGTTTCAGACTCCTGAACGGTTAATTTTGAACACTTTTTCTTAATTAGCCTATTTTTTGTTTTACGTACGTTTTTCTTTATCCTCAGTTGACCGATTGCGTCCAATTACATTTACAATCAGTCACGCACTTATTATCGAATTTGTCTAAATCAAAACTGTTTTATAAGTTTTATTCGTTCTATTGCCTTGATATTAACTGTTTGCGATCACTCCTCGCATGTTGAGTGGGGCGCTGTTTCACAAAACCAGTAACACTGCCTGTTAAGATCGGTTAAAATGGACGAACGAGTGGTCCGGAGCGCTCGTTAATTAACGAGCGGTGTTACTTGCCACTTGAGTAACGACGCTTTCGGGAAACGCACTGATAATATAACGAGGCATTTACGTGCATCTTACGATCATCTTAATGCTTTGGGAAACCGGGCCCTGTTGCCAATTGACCTAATTAGTTGTGTGATGGTCCACCAGGTTTAGTTTTTTAGCATTACACAACATTTCCAGCCTTTTGTTGCCTCTGTCCCAACTTTTTGAAACGTGTTGCTGGCATCATATTCTAGGTTTTGTTTTAATATAAGGCTTAAATTATTTGCACATCATTGCTTTCTGTATTTATTTCCATTTTACACGGCGTCCCAACTTTTTGGAAACGGGATTGTAGAAGGAACCCCCATTTAATAACTTTCCCCAATTGTACGTTCAACCCTAACCCCTTTTAAGTCTAACTGAAATGGAAAAATAGATAAGGTTCCCTGGAATTGCTTTGAACTGTATATTCTTTCAAATGAAAAACACAATTTGTAATTAACTTATACTGTACATATTATGGTTCCTAACATATATTGGCTAGTTGCTTAGCTTACTGAAAGCTTAGGCAACAGGTATAAATCGACCTGTGACTTTGGACCCTCCAAGTTGTTGGTTAAAACCATATATTAATCATACAGTAGTAACAGTAAATATTGTAAAGGTACAGAGTTAATTTTTTTTAAAATTTACTATTTTTAGACTTAGTTGAGGTAAATTTGCTTTATACAGATTATTAATGTTCCAGCCCACCAACCAACCACTCCATCATACACTGTCCATGCTGAATCGTGTTGCCTACCTCTCACATTGAGTTTCCTTAATGTCATTAATACAGCAAATTGAGGTAAATTTGCTTTATACAGATTATTAATGTTCCAGCCCACCAACCATCCACTCCATCATACACTGTCCATGCTGAATCGTGTTGCCTACCTCTCACATTGAGTTTCCTTAATGTCATTAAATACACTTAAGCACCGCAGCATGAGCTGGCAATATTAAACCTAATTTCAGATCCACTTTCTTTGGAGTGTATGGTGTTCACTAAATCTGGGTTAGGATTAAGTTACCATGAAGGCCTTTAAAAGGCTGCTGTGTTACGCTTTCTCTCAGAGATGAAACGCTATCCTTCCACCTTCATCTAATGAGGAAAGATACACACTTTGATTAGTTATCTGGGATGTCAGATAAACCCCCTAAAGAACTATTTACCAAATATAAACAGTGACTTTACAAAGGATCCTGTTACTTTGGTGTCAGAAAGTGACTTAACTGTTTTTGTTGTCTTAGAGGTCAACATATCTTTCAGCAAGCAACAGCGTCATCTCACATCAACCTTCGCTGTCACAGGGCAGCTTGGGGTTTAGTCCCTTGGGACAGACAGAGGTGATCCGTATGGATTCATGGTCTGTGTTCCAAATGTCTCTCTGCCCCCTACGAAGTGGTTTACTATAGGCTCATCAAATGGTACCATTGGTATTAGTCAAAAGAAGTGGACTATGTAGAGAATAGGGTGCTATTTGGGATTACATGGTGGTTAGGAATAAGAGGTTTTCAATGGCTTCCTTCCATTTGGAGGAAACAGAACTCTCGAAGGATCCCTGATGTATCTTCTAGCACCATCTTAATGGCTGCTAAACATCCTAGGAGAGCTGTTAGGATGTTTAATAAAAAGTCACTTCTAGTTATTTTAAGTGGTGTTACTTTAGCTCGTCTGTTTGTTTTTGTCGACCGCGTTCCTTTGAGTTGCTTTGAAAGGTTTCAGTAAATCTGTCTGGAAACAAAGCAATTCTAATTTGAGGGAATCTGGAACTGGTTTATGTCTAGTTTTGTGCTTTGTATAATTTCAGTTAGTATGTGGTGCAACCATATGGGTTCTGTTTCAGTCATTGAAAATCTCTATTGATCAAAGGCATCAGGAACATTTGTCATATAAGATTCCCTCTGATGAAGGCCACTTAGTATTAATTTAAATTTTTCTGTTGGCACAATACCATTATTTATTTTCATATATTCCAGCCTTATTGTTAAGTAGCTTATACAGCAGTGTGACAGTCCTCTGACCGGGTCCATGGTGGCAATCTGCTCTGCCCAGCTGCAGCCACTCCACCTCCCGCCAGAATATTAGGCACATGAATCAAACGCACCCTTTGCTCATGTCTGGTTATCCCTCACGCCTGTCACACCTTTTCCGTTTGCCTCTTGTTGATTGTACAACCTGCTACTGTTTGTGTGTGTGAGTGTTACACATGTATTGGTTGTCTCATTGAACTGCACCTGAGATAGCCTGTTTACATTATTTCGTCTGAGGTCCGTCTTCAACGTTCTTTATTAATATCCTATTGCTCTGTTTCCCTTTGTTTGTTTTTTAGTGCCAACATTGCACCCCTTTGTTTTTTAGTCCGGGTTTTCCCCGTGTACCTAAGTTCCCTTTTCTGTGGCCTGAATAAATCCATTTGATTTCAACTCTTGCAGCTGGTTCTGCGCCCATCTCTTTTCACAAGGGGTGTTCCTGCGACCTTTACAAGCAGTTTGATATGGGAGGATGAATCTGTAAAATTACTTTTGCATTCTGATCAAGGCCCTTTGTCTGACCCTGACACGTTTACAGCACTGGTCCCATGATTAGGATGAGCTGTGGTGCTTAGTGCAAAAGAGAAGGCAACCAGTCTTTTCCTCCTAATCTCCTTTATAAAGGGCTTTCATATGGTGAAATCAAAGCCCAAACTACTGGAAAAATGGGTCGTATTGATTCATGCTGGAGTTCACTATTTTACAAAGGAAAATTAAATTATGAATTCTTGTTGTCCGGTTTTCAGTTTCTCTTGCTCCATGAAATTCTGCCAATTCACACAAATGTATTTCTTTTTTCTATTTGCAAACCTTTCTTTCAAATATCCAAAATGCAAAGTGGTCTTAGATAGAGTAATAACACTGAAGTCATTTGTCTTCCTGCGGCTCTGTAATGACTCCATATTGTAGATTGGGCCACTAAATGCATTCTCCCCCAAGCAGGATGCAGGAAGGTGCTGGCTAGTACTTCCTTGTTGAGTGAGAAAGAAATGCTGTGCTTCCGGATCAGAAGATCCCACCTGGCCCATAGGGTCATAGGTGCCCATAGAGGTGTGATGTCTGATTAAACCTGATTTGAATTAAATTGATATTATTGTGTGCATTGATTATCTTAAGATTTCCATTTACTTTAAAGGGCTGAGTATTCGTGTAAGCTTCATTGTCCGGTATGAATTATGTATAATCTTTTACAGGAATATGTAGAAATGTCTGCTGCATGGCAAGGTCCTCAAGACAGTGAGTAGAGCCAAATGTCTGCTCCTGTTATCGTGTCGATGGATGAATATGTACATGTTTTATTGTTTTGGCCAAAGTGACGTGATGCTAAATTCATGCTATGGTGGGTGTTGCGTGATTGTTTGTCTCTGTATACCAGATTGCACCTGATTACCAGATTTACCAGAGTGGTCTGTTCTATACTTAGGATATTCTGATTTTCTTACATTGACAATTGCTGATATACAGCTCCGGAAAAAATTAAGAGACCACTGCACCTTTTTCTTTCTTTTCCAAAAAAACCTTCCTTTTCGACTTTTTTGGGAAGGAAAGAAAAAGGTGGAGTGGTCTCTTAATTTTTTACGGAGTTGTATATATGGTGTCATGACAGTAATTACAAAAATGGTGTCAGACTGAAATGCATGTTCATCAAACAGGTATTCCTCCTACACATCCACAGCAAAGTTGTCTGGGTAAAAAACCCTGCTCTACACTTCAATGACAAATTCAGAATCCTTTTTCATTCTGTGATGATACATTTTAATATTATACTATAGGACTTGGATCACTTCAGAAAGCTCTAGCATATTGTTGAACAAGCTCTAGCATATTGTGGATAGGCATGCCAGCAACTGTATATCTTTTTTGTCCTTCATCAGCCCTTAAAAGGGATTTCCAGCCCAAAAAATACAATACTGCTTGGCCTTCTACCAGAAACTACGGACTCAAACCTCTACTTTTGAGTTGTATTTCATGAATTTACAATGGAGAATCACACAGGTTTGTCTTTTTTTATTTTATCTAGTTTTGAGCTTTGTTCACAGATCTGATCCAATAACTCATTGGCAGTATCGTTGAGACAGTACAAACTGCTCTAAGCAGACCCACTTCATTCCTTCTATAAATGATAAAAGTGTGAGTCACAATATTGATACTGCAAACATGTTCTGAACAGTTTAATATTACCAATCGTTTCCTATTTCAGAGTGCTGAAAATCCACCCCTGGGATATACTGTGCAGAGTGATAGAAGATCAGCAGTGTGATTGAGGGGTGGATGCAATGGGGGTGCATTCTGAAAATAATTCATGTAAAAGAACATTAATGTATTGTGAGGAAATTATTAAACATAATTTAAAAATGTTTTCAGCAGTGTCCCATACTGCTGAAAAAATAGTCAATATGCTAATTCTAGTTAAAGAGGATGCATATTCAATTATCCTGAAGCAACAGGAAATATGAATTAGATTAGTGTGTGGATTGTAATTCATGGACATTTTTGTAGTGGTTAATGCATTTTTTTGTTGGGAGAACATTTTTCAGTGGAAATTTGAAAAGACAATTAGTAAATCTGGTGTGCTTGCTTGTTTACGTTAAAAAACAATAAGACTTTAAATTTGGGATAGCTAAACCATGTGAAAGAATGCAGATAAGAAATGTTGGTTGGGATAGCCTAAACATGTAAAAAAAATTGTAGTTTGGACTCTAGCATGAACGGTTCACTTTTTATGATTAACTGAAGATAAATTTACAAGCTAGGCTAATTAATAGTCATAGTTGAAAAGCGTTTAAGCATTTTCATTTGGGTAAATGTGAGTCGAGTGTAAATGTGAGTCGAGAAGTTGGTTTGGTCGCTCTAGCTCAAACAGTTTGAGAGATACGGTTTTATGGTTAATTAACACTTTGTAAATTATGCTAATTAATAGGCTATAGGTTGTAAATGTTTCATAGAATTTCAATTTAAAATTAGCTTCAAAGGTTTAAATTTGGTATTATAGGTTATTTGGCCAGGAAGCATGACCAATTTGAATAGAAACCTGTCTCCCTGTGGCTTTCATTTAAACATGCCTTACAGGCAAGCAAACCTAATAAGACAGAGAAATCGAGAAATCTAGAGTCTTGATTTGCCTTTTGCAAGCATGGCAAATTATAATAAGACTATGAGAGAAATCTTGCCTTTGGCAAGCCCATCTAACTAAACAACAGTAAACATTTTCACTCACGAATGATGCAGTGCCCAACCTTGGGCCAATACAGATATTGCGTGACGCGTATTTCACTGGATTACAACTGTTCCCACCTTGGGCCAATTATTGGCATTTTGTAAATGCTGGATGTGTCTGGCAAGAAATTACATTAATTTACGTTTTGTCAAAAATCGATCTGGTGGCATTACTGCAAGGCTGTGCCATTAGCTGGCTCTTGGCCTTAAGTGGCAGAAGGATAGTGCATTTTGGCTCAGCACCCTCCATAGCCTGCAGAGATTATCTTGTACCGTTGCTCCCTAGTGACTACCTCTGCTGGGTGTGGCCCCTGCAAAGGTCCAACACACACATCATCATTCTCCGATGATGTGTATGTTGATTCATACCCCATACATTTTGTCATGGGGGAAATATCCAAACGTTAGAGGCCGACACAACAAGAAAACACAACAGGATCAGACATCTGTAGTAATTTACCTTTTTTTATGTAGACTACATAGATCAGAGCCTGAATTGATAGAATGTGTAGCTAGCTACAACACACAACCATGAGATGTTAGTCAGTATAATTGCCAAATATAACACCAAATAGCTGCTGGTACCACCGTCCTAGAGGGAGCACTGATTTGAATGGGAACACACATTTTAGCTATTTTAATCTATAGGCTCGACCAGAGGGAAAAGCAATCACCCCTAGTGAAACAGGGTGGTTGGGTTCCAGAGAGAAGCAATCAACACCAAACACTAAAAAACCTGATGAAGCATGGGGGTAGGCACGGTGAGAGAATTTCACCCAGCATTGTCTTAGGACACATCCCAATCACATCCCAACCAGGCACACGTGTGTGTGCCTGCACGTCTGTGTGTGTGTGTGTGATTGTTTCGGACTAAACTAGGATACACTCACTACTAAGCTGTGTGGTTGTTTCACCTAGCTTTCTAAAAATTGACTCACTGTAAATCACTCTGGATAAGAGCTTCTGCTTAATGAATAAAGTGAGAAAAAAAGTGGTCTTTACTTCATAAAATGCAAATGTTTTGGTTTAAGTTTTAAGTTTCAGGCAAAAGGTAAAGGTTATAATTAGGTTTAGGGTTAAGGTAAGGCATTACAGGTTTAGGGTTAAGAGTGAGGGTAAGATTAGGTTTAGGCATAAAAGTTAGATTATTTAGGTTAAAGTTAGGATAAGATTTAGGGTAAGGGTTAGGTTATGTGTGTGCATGCGTGTGCGCGGGCACCTGATTTGTGAATCTAGTCACACCTGGTGAGTGCTATTCTTTGAATGTGCTCCAGAAAGACTGATCTGCCCTTCCTGGTCTCTTGGGAACAGACAACCTGCAGTCAGCAGGTCACTCTTCAGAGTTCCTGAACAGCTGAGTGTGGACACACACACACACACACACACACACACACACACACCTCACTTCTTCCAGCACTGGTCTGTGAAAGTGCACACAGTATTCACTCTGCTTTCACAAATAAATCATTGGCCCTCTAGGTTTTGTTTCTAATTACACTTGTTTCTTCTGTATTGGAGGATTTCACCAGTAAGCTCTGCTGTTGTAGGTTGCTCTCCTCTTTTTGCAGAATGTGGCCTCTGGTCATCTCTGATGTGATTCACTGCACTCATTTGTAATTTGTATACATGGTGGTTATTCATTGGATGCTACCACATGTTTCTGAGCCTGGCTAGTCCACAGTGTGGTGAGAAAATATGGGGTTATGTTGTACGCTAAACATTTAGGAAATTCTGTTCTTGTAATGCAAATGTGCTTAGAATAATTTTTTTGTTAAAACCAGGCTTAGAAAGGTAAAGGTCAACATTAAACTATTTTTAATACATTTTAATACCACACCTTGCAAGAAGCCATGGATGACCTGAAAAAGATCATGGCCTCCAGCCATCTCTGCACTGGTCTGGGAGCCTTAGTCAAGACCTAGCAGAGAATGGATCCCTCTAGGCATTTCTATGTTTTGTGTCAGGTGTCCCCAATTAGAAGCAACTGGCCTGCGTTGCCTCTAATTGGGGATACAATTTAGGTTGCTGTTTTCTTTCCTTGGGTTGTGGGTTATTGTTTGTTATTAGGAGACGCTGGCCAGTTTTTGGTCCTTTTCTTTGGTTTCCTGTTGGTTCCGTTAAACCTACCTGTGTTTGAAGCGTCATCTTGCCTGTGCCTACTTCCACCACCCGCCACCACAGTTACACATTGTTTATACTTTGAAACCATCTATGCAAATAAAACCCAAAACTGTTGCAAATTATTACAGTATTGTTAGAGAGTAACTTGGGAGGGGTTTTTAATCATAACGATTAGAAACTTGTTCTTGTTACTATAAAGATCTACCCAAGGCCATTAGAAGAAAGGGTATTCCTTCCCATGAGTCTGGGAGGGGTTACAAAGCCCCATTTCCAAGCAATTCAAAGTACATCATTCCCCTATGACGGATCATCTACAAATGGAGAAAATTCCAGACAACCGGCAATTCATAAAGGACAGATCATCTCACTAAATTTAACCAGGGAGCTGAACAAAAGATGCTCATAGAAGTCACTAAGGTTGTATCAAGGGATCTACAGGCGTCTCTTGCCACAATCAATGTCAAAGTGCATGGGTCTACTTTCAGAAAGAGACTACACCAACATGGCCTTAATGCGAGGTCAGGAAGGAAGAAGTCTCTGCTCTCAAAACGAATATCAAGACACGATTGACTTTTGCCAGAAAACACCTGGGTAAATATCAAAACTACTGGAACAATGTCCTCTGGACAGATGAGTCAATGGTGGAGTTATTAATCCACAGAAGCAGACCCCATATTTGGCAAAAACCAAACATTGCTACCAACCGTATAGCATTGAGGTGGTAGCATTATGGTTTGAGGCTTCTTTCCTCCCCCAGGGCATGGCCAACTTGCCATCAATGAGTCAACACTGAATTCCAAATTAGGAATTTTTGTGGCGAATGTGAGGCCATCTGTCAAAAAGCAGAACTGAAACTGGATCTTTTAATAGGACAATGATTCAAAACACATCAGCAAAGCTATAACAGAATGGCTTAAAAGAAGAAATGGAAGGTTATGGAATCGCTCCATCAATCCCATGGAAATGCTGTGGAGGGACTTGAAGCGTCCTGTGCATGCAAAAAAGCCCTCAAACATGACAGTTGAAGCAGTACTATGAAGAAGAGTAGGCACAAAATATTCACAGTCACTATAAGAGACTGATAGACAATTACAAGAAAGGGTTATTTACAGCCAAACGGGACAACACCAGCTTTGAAGCTAGGGATTTACTTACTTTTCCTGCACTATGAAATTGAAATTCAGTTCATTTAGTTCATGTAGTTTGTTAAATCAGGTTACCTTTATCTGTCAGTAGTGTTTTAAGTGAATATTACATATCCATGTGTCCAAATATGCAAAAAAAAAACAGACAACTTTCCTGGGGGTTCACTTGCTTTTTCACATAACTGTACATTCACCATGGGAGGATACCAAGGTTCCAGACATTCCTTTTTCTTTTTATACTTATAACAGCATCTCTTAAGGCCCTTTGAACAGCAAATCCTAAACATTAAACTGTTTTTTTTTTTGCAGCTTTTTATATTGATTTGGCCCCTTGACTCTGTCAGACATTGAATACTAATCAATAGACTCAGCAAACTAGATTTCTCAGAAAACTGCTTTAAGAAGTTCTCTGTGTTCAGTTTGTCAAATCTGAGGGTCTGCTGTCTACTCCTCTGACCACATCTATTAGTGTTACTTAAGGATGATTCTTGGGCCTGTTGTATATTAATGATGCACGATCATTTGTATATTAATGATGTTGTGCTTGATTCCTTAATCTACCTTTACGCCAATGACTCTTTCCTGTATTCAACTGGCCCTACACTGAACTCTGCACTCTCCACCCTACAACACAGCTTTAACAACATCCAACATGACATCTTTGACCTCCATCTACTCCTTAATGCCAAAACACAAAATGTATGCACTTTAATCAAAGCTTACCTCAACCTGCCTTCAGCCTAAGCATCACGCCCAATTGGTCTGACTTAAAGTATGTCAACACCTACAAATAATTTGCAACTGTGTATGGCTTGACTGCTCACTCTCATTACCCTTAGCGCCCAGCTTCACTCTAAAGTTAAATCCAGAATTGAATTCTTGTTCCGCAACATGGCATCCTTTACCCATGCTGCCAAGTATGCCCTTATAAAACTTAGCATCCTGCCAATCCTGGACTATGATGAATTATCAGCTTGGTGCTACAATTCTACTCAATTCACCACCCTTTAATGCTTATTTGTGTGACCTTTTCACTCTTAGATGGTCTTTGCTACTTACGTAGATGATGCACTGGTAACACATTTTATGTAAATTCCCCCTCTACCTCAGCTCACTCCTTAACATCTGTTATTCCAATGGTGACCTGCTCTCTGGTAGATATCTCACTCTGGTCACTCCTAAATCCTACACCCTTTTACATTTTGCTGCCCTTGAATGACAGGGACAATTGCAAAATAACTTACGAGATTGACACATGTTCGTCACACCTACCTCTTCAAAAACTAACTAAACCGGCTGCTATCTGATCAATTTAAGGGTGACAGGGTAGCCTAGTGGTCAAGAGTTTTGGGCCAGGAAATGAAACGTTGCTGGTTCTAACCCTGTTATTCTCTCTGAGAGAGCAATTCAACCTAATTGCTCCCAGGTTGTTGCTGTAAAGAAGAATGTGGTGTTAGCATTCTTACCTGCTAAAAAATCCACCTACTGAATCTCTTGTGAATAGAGCCAGTTTTGCAGACACAGATTGAGCGTAGTCCTGGACTAAAAAAATCAAGGTCGATGGTGATTCGTCATGAACTTGACATTTTAGTCCAGGACTAGACTTAAACCAGAAGATAGAGTTTATTTGTATTTCAATCAAATTTATTTATAAAGCCCTTTTTACATCAGCAGTTGTCACAAAGTGCTTTTACAAAACACACAGCTTTGAACCCCAAGGAGCAAACAACAGTAGTGTTGAATTTCAGTGGGAAGGAAAAGCTCCCAAAGAAGGCCGAGAGAAACCTAGAGAGGACCCAGGCTCAGAGGGGTGGCCAGTCCTCTTCTGGCTGTGCCGAGTGAACATATTAAGAGTACAAATTGTAATAATTAATAAATGCATGTGGGCTGAGTCCAGAGTCTATTTAAACTTAGTCCAGTTCGGAAGCATGACCAGATGGACAAGGACAGGGACAACACGGGGGAGGGGGTAGGTGTCAGCACAGTAATCTAATCTAGAAGTAACAAAAGCATGGATTAATTTTTCTGCATCAGTTTTTGATAGACAGTTTCTGAATTTTGCAATGTTTTGAAGATAAGCTCTTAAACTCTAAACTCTTGAGACATGTTTTATATGTTCATCGAAGGAAAGGTCAGGGTAACGCCGAGGTTTCTTACAGTTTTTTGGGATTTGACCATGCAGCCGTCGAGGTTCACAGTGAGATCTGCCAACAAAGCTCTTCGTTTCTTGGGTCCTAAAACAAGCATTTCTGTTTTTCTTGAGTTTAAAAGCAAGAAGTTCTCTGTCATCCACTTCCTAATATCTGAAACGCATGCTTCCAAAGTAGCTAATTTTGGGGCTTCTCCATGCTTCATTGAAATATGTAACTGTGTCAACAGCATAACAGTGAAAATTGACATTGTGATTCCGGATTACATCACCCAGAGCCAGCATATATAGTGAGAACAATAATGGGCCCAGAACCGAGCCTTGAGGAACACCAAAACATACCTTTGATTTGTCAGAGGATATGCCATCCACACATACGAACTGATATCTTTCAGATAAATAAGATTTAAACCAGGCTAGAACATGTCCACGTAGCCCAATATGAGTTTCCAGTCTCTCTAAGAGAAGGGAGTGATCAATAGTGTCAAAAGCAGCACTAAGATCAAGAAGCAACAGGACGGATGCGGAACCTTTGTCTGAGGCCATTAGAAGGTCATTTGTTACCTTCACGAGTGCAGCCTCAGTACTATGATGGGGTCTGAAATGGGACTGGAGCATTTCATAAATGTTATTTGTCTTCAGGAAGGCATTCAGTTGTTGGGAAACACATTTTTCTAAGATTTTTGAGAGGAATGGGAGGTTCGATATTGGCCTATAATTGTTTAATATGTCTGGATACAGATTCGATTTTTTTAGAAGAGGCTGAATTTCCACTATTTTAGTGAGTTTGGTACGCATCTGGAGGAAAGGGAGCAATTTATTATGTTCAACATTGGTTGACCTAGCACAGGAAATAGCTCCTTATGTAATTTTGTTGGAATCGGGTCAAGCTGACAATTTGTGGGTTTAGAACGCATTACAAATTTAGTGAATGTGTCGAGCGATACGGGATCAAAAAATTCAAGTGTCCCCATTGACACCTGGTCAGGGAGGTTCAGGACATTCTCAGGACAACTGAGATTTTGGGGACTATAACTATTTAAGGAGGAGTCAGTTATTTGTTTTCTAATGGTGATGATATTTTCATCAAAGTAGTTCATGTATTCATTACAGCTAAAGTGAAGACCCACTTCACTTGTTGAGCGTTGCTTTTTTGTTAACTTTGCAACTGTATCAAAGAGAAATTTTGGATTGTTTTTGTTCAACTCTATCAGGTTGGAGAAATAAGCTGATCGAGCAGATGTGAGTGCTTTTCGGTATTGTAGTGTACTGTCCATCCAGGCTAGTCTGAATGCTTCCAACTTTGTGGAGCGCTAACAGCCTGCGGCCTGACCTGCACCCTATCTCATGGTGAGGCTATAGGAGTGAGACTCCTGTCAATGTTCCTAGATAAAAGAAGAGCACCACTCCAGCTAGGATGGAGTCCGTTGCTCTTCAGCAGATCAGGCCTGGCCCTATTTCTGGGAGAGTCCCAAAAAGAGAGCCAGTTATCTACAAACTCTACCTCCTGCAACGGGCAGAACTCCGTTTTCAGCCAGCGATTGAGTTGCGTAAGTCTGCTGTAGAGCTCGTCACTACCCCTAGCTGGAAGGGGGCCAGAGACAATTACTCGATGCCGACACATCGTTCTAGTTAGTTTACACGCTGATGCTATGTTCTGCTTCGTAACCTCTGACTGTTTCATCCTAATGTCGTTGGTGCCGACGTGAATAACAATATCTCTATACTCTCTATACTTGCCAGTTTTAGACTTCGCTAGCACCAACCCAGGATTTGCGGCTACGTCGGTGGCTCTGTCCCCCGGTAAACAGTGTACGATCGCCGGCTGAATCTTCAGCCTAATACTGCGGGTAATGGAATCGCCGATTACTAAAGTTTTCAGTTTTTTCGGGCCACCGGTAGAAAATGCCTGCCGGTGCCTGCAGGAGCTGTGCCGGGGGCTAACAACACTGTCGTTTCTTCCTGGTGGCACAGACGCAGTTTTTTACAGTTCTACACTAACATAATCCTTGCCTGACATTTGCGTCTGAAGCCGAGCCTCTAACTCTGCTATCTTTACCTGAAGACGATAGTTCTCCTCCGTGTTGTAGCTACAACAATTACAGTGATAAGACAATAATGGCACTTAGCTTCGGGTGAGTAGTTCCGGTAAATATGTCCAAATAGAGTCCCGGTGTAGAAAAGTTGCGTAAAAAGTCAACAGATAAAAATATTGCGTTGGTAAACTCTTAAAGTAGAATTTAACCTATTAGTTTATATAGAGTAAATTCGAAAAAGTTAGGCAGGTAGCCAGGTAACACCAAGCAGCGTACAGTACGTCAACAATCCCACAACGCACTTATATTTAGTTCTCATTATTTTTGTGGTGCTTGTCTTGTCCTCTTGGAATTTAGTGCAAGCTGGCAGCCTAGTGGTTAGACCAATAACCAAAAGATTGCTGCAATGAACCCCAAAGTGTGCAATGTGAAAAATATTTTGCTTCGTCAGTTAAACATAATTGCTGCCAGGTCCTTGCTGTAAATAATAAAAATAACTTAGGCCTACCTGGAAAAACATAAAGAAGGCCCGTAGCCAGGTCATTGTTGAAACTGAGAATTTGTCAACCCTACCTCTCAGGATTTACGTTCATATACAGCTCATTTGAAAACCGCGATTAAATTCTGTATGAACATGAATCGTTGGAATTGCGTTCCTTATCAACATATCCCCAGTGCTATTGGTCTTTAATGACTCAATATAATTTTTCTCCTTTTACTATTACGTTTCGCTGTTACGTTGATCCTTAACATAATCGATTCAAAATGAAAAAAAATCTCATTACGAATAAGATTTACGGTTAAAGAATAAGGTTAATTTAGGGTTAAGGTTAGGCATGACAGTACTGGAATTAGGGTTAGGGATAATGGTAGGGTTAGGTTACGATTAAGGTTAGGCATCACAATACTGAGGTTAGCGTTAGGATGAAGATTAAGCGTAAGGTTACAAAAACAGAAAACTGTCTAAACAGCACAATTCCGCTGCGAAAAAATGTCTCTCCTCTCGCTGGAATCAAACTCTCAACCGTTGTGCTGAAAGTCGGTTGCGGAAACTGCCGCTCACCATCCCCGTGTGACACTTGCTCCGCGTGGCGCTGCGTGCTCTCCCCCTCTCCGGCGCTCCACCTCGCGGGTGTACTAACCGCCGGCAGGAGACGATGGCCGCAGCGCATCCTTCACACGCACACACACGCACCTGTTTTTTGTTAGTCATTATGTTGTCTGTTTTAGTTCCTGGTTTTCACCCGCACCTCAAGGGTTATTGTGTGGTGCGTTTCTTCATCAAAAGAAAAGACTTGACAAGCTGCTGATTCTCTGTGTCGGTACTTTTTGTTTTTGTCTCTACTTTTTACGCACTCGCTACCCTCGCACCTCACACCCCGAGCACAGCAGCCTTGCAAACAGCCACTCTACTTAACTATTCATGCATTTATAACTGCTCCTGATGGCCAGTTTCCAATGGCACTTCTCATATGTTGACGCTGAATGTAATCGTGAGCCATTAACAACCAGTAGCACTTGGATATGTGGATAGTGGAAGTAATTCCATCTAATATCGCTGTTTACAAATAAATTGTATATGAACGTTTTTCCTGCAATGCTGGGTTGGAATTGGTTGACAACTAAACAGCTGTTAAATAAATACAATTAATACAAATTTGGAGGAATCTTACAAAATCCTTCCAGTTGATCGATATCTCCGATCTGCCCTCTTCATTGTCACACGCCGATGAAATTGGAAGCGGGACAGTGTAACAGCTTCAATCTGTAAACTCTGCTTTTTATAGAGTACCTAAAATAGTTCCACTGCCACCACCTCAGTTGTTTTTTGGTAATCTTTGATTATTATGTTTCAGCTACTTCTCTTAAAATGTTTGCACTCTTGATGAGACTTAATGACTAAAATGTGAATGTAATGTAAAATGACTGGCATAGGCTGAGTTCTCTTGCTCTACTATGCATTTCTTTTTAGGTGAATTATGTACAGTTGTGCTCATAAGTTTGCATACCCTGGCAGAAATTGTGAAATTTTGGCATTGATTTTGAAAATATGACTGATCATGCAAAAAACTGTCTTTTATTTAAGGATAGTGATCATATGAAGCCATTTATTATCACATAGTTGTTTGGCTTCTTTTTAAATCATAATTATAACAGAAATCACCCAAATGGCCTTGATCTAAAGTTTACATACCCTTGAATGTTTGGCCTTGTTACAGACACACAAGGTGACACACACAGGTGAAAATGGCAATTAAAGGTTCATTTTCCACACCTGTGGCTTTTTCAATTGCAATTAGGGTCTGTATATGAATAGTCAATGAGTTTGTTAGCTCTCATGTGGATGCACTGAGCAGGCTAGATACTGAGTCATGGGGAGCAGAAAATAACTGTCAAAAGACCCTTCGTAACAAGGTAATGGAACTTTATAAAGATGGAAAAGATATAAAAAGATATCCAAAGTTTTGCAAATACCAGTCAGTACTGTTCAATCACTTATTAAGAAGTGGAAAATTCAGGGACCTCTTGATACCAAGCCAAGGTCAGGTTGACCAAGAAAGATTTCAGCCAAAACTGCCAGAAGAATTGTTTGGGATACAAAGAAAACCCACAGGTAACCTCAGGAGAAATACAGGCTGCTCTGGAAAAAGACTGTGTGGATGTTTTAAGGAGCACAATACGACGATACTTGAACAAAAATGAGCTGCATGGTCGAGTTGCCAGAAAGAAGCCTTTACTGCACCAATGCCACAAATAAGCCCGGTTACAATATGCCCAACAAAACCTTGACACGCCTCACAGGTTGTGGCACACTGTAATTTGGATTGACGAGACCAAAATAGAGTTTTATGGTCACAACTTTGGAGAGGGGTCAACAAGGCCTATAGTGAACAGAATACCATCCCCACTGTGAAGCATGGTGGTGGCTCACTGATGTTTTGGGGGTGTGTGAGCTCTAAAGGCATGGGGAAACTCTAACTGTTATTTTATGAGTGTCGGTCAAAATATTCAAAATTATAATACAGTGTAAACTAATATAACTTGTGACCTTTCATAACTGTACCACATACCTTGTCTATAACTGCAACAACTGTAACGTATGTTTTTCATGATGGTAATAATCATATCAATTGTTTTTAATTGCAATAACTGTAAGATATAAGTTATTTATAACTGTGACAACTGTAACATAAGTTGTTTTTTTTAACTATAATAACTATAACATATAGCATGTTAACAATTGTAATAACTGTAATATATAACCGATTTATATGTGCAAAATCTGGGCCGCTCCCTCCAGTGTAAATCTGCTTCCGGTTTAAATCTGACCTACTGCTCTTTCAGCAAAAATCTCTTCTCTCTTTCCCCACTTTCCTGACAAAACAACATAAAATGCCTGGCGAAAAGCTAATAATGTGACTCTTACTGTCTCCCTTCGGCAGGTTCCTGTGGCCGAGCCCAGGCAGAGGAGGGATGCTCTCAGGGGAATGTAGTAGCACCAGTAGGCTGCTGGAGCCTCTGTGTGGCAGGAGGAGGTTGGTTGTATCGGCCATGAAGCTGCCCTGCACCTTCTACTGCAGCCTTTGGTTCCTCTTGCTCCTTGGTGCCGGCTCCTTACTCCTCCTCGTACACCTCCAGGACCTCTCAGATACACTCCAGCAGCAGCAGAACCCAGGTCTGTGTGTGGGTGTCAGACCGCATGGCTTTGTGTGTCCGGGTTATTTATTTGGATAGACAGAGGAGAGACAGAAGGGAGACCAATGGAAGTAAACATGCAGTATGCAATCTAGTCTGAAAAATAAGCAAGTAGTTTTAATGGAAAATCCGCAAAATAGTTGCTGTTTTAACATTATGAAAAATGGGCCACACCTGTGTAAAGTGACATTTAGAAAATGTGTGATTGGCTTTGATTACTTTGTTTTGAACTACACCCCTCATTTTGACTTCACCTAAATGACAGGCAAGCACTGCAGTCTAAGTTTCTCTCTAGTGGCACTGCAGTCTAAGTCTCTCTCTAGTTACACAGCAGTCTAAGGCTCACAGAGTTGACAACCAAAGTAGGTTTGAGCCTTGACTGTGCTGCTGGTTGACGAGAGGGTTGAAAGTGTTAGGAAAGTGGCCATATTTGCTTGGGGAGCTGGGAGGTATTGTCTTCCGGGACTTCCTGGATAAATCACATTCTGGCTTGTACACCAACAAAAGCTAACTGAGGACATTAGATGAGTTAGCATGCACTGAAAGGCATCGACCCACATGACTAGTTGGTTGGAAGAGCCGTGTAGGAAAAAAATCAGACTGTCTTTGTCGTGGATGCTTATGAGGACTCCCTCGACTCATTTGAGAGTTGTTGTGATGAAGCTGGGCCTTGCATACAACAGGATACAATGAATGTGAGGACGGGAGGAAAAAGGTGTAAAGAAAGTATGTGGCGGGATACTTAAAATTAACCAGAAAGATTATACCAAGATAGACTGCAATATTAACTGTGAATGCCGACTCGGATTTGCAGGTTCATAGTGCAATATGCCAAACAGTAGTCCTCACTGTAACCCTAACCAGTCAGAATTTTCCCTAATCCTAACCAGTCACCAATCAGACCAATCAGAATTAACCCTAACCCTAACTAGTCAGAATTAAACCTAACTCTAATCAGTCAGAATTAACACTTACTGTCGTGTTGTTTCTGCTTTAACCCTTTCTCACTCTATAATCCTTAGCTTAGCCAGTGGAAATTCATGCCTACAGTAAATGTATCTGTCAATACTTAATGTTTATGGACATTGTTTCAATAATGTAAGAGCGTCTTGACTAGACTAAACCGTCCCTGCATAACCACACAGGTCACTGGTCTCCAGCACTGGATGTTGAATAATCTTCACAGCTTTACTGAGCTCAGATTATATCACGCCATTAGAGCTCACAAACCGTGAACCCGGAAACAAAAATCTATTTTGGCTGTACATACTAACTGACCAAAAAGACCAACTGAAAATCCATACTGAATGTGCATGTTTAGTATCGCGAGTGTTCAATAAACGATAGCGTCACATCTAGGAACGCCACTGTCGGAGCGCTCGTTTTGAGAGGACCCCTGAGACACCCGATACAAGCTACCATCAGCAGTCTGTGAGGAGGTCTTTGTACTGTGCTGTATTGTGCTGTACTCTGCGTCCAATCCCTGGTGCGTAATCACAATGACCTCTGAGGCATTGTCCCAGCGATGACAACCACTTGGAGATAACAGTGGAGTAAGATATCCTGCTTGTCGTCTGACACACACTGGTAACATACTGTACAACTCAGACTGGGTGGAACTCTATTTCATTTGGCTCAGTGTTGTGCTTTGGGTAGCTTCTGGAGTTAAGTGCCATTGCGGTTATCCTCTCATTGTTTGGATTTGGTGCAGTAATAAAGAGATAATGTTCAGAATGCATTCCCTTTTCAATTAGGGTAAACCCATTATAGACGTTTTATATTGAACATTCGCTGACTGTTATTATCGAGGTTGATGAGATGGCACACCTCAGTTGTTGAATGGGGGGGGCGGCAGAGACAGGGAAAAACTGAAAAGCAGTTCAGTGAAAGAAAAAAGAAATTGGAAATGGATGAGTTACTAAATTTAATTTTGCAGATCAATTTAATGGCATAAAAGAAGTAACACGTCAGAGGCCATGTTTAAATTGCCTCTCTTTTAGAACCATCAGTAGGAAACGCATATACCCTGAAATTGGTTTGTGATGTCTTTATTGGAAATTGCCATGGGTTTCCCTTTAAAATCCTCCACAGACAAAATAGATTAAATAAATGCAGATGTTCGGAAATTGTATATCCCCATGTCAGGATATTGACCTAGGTCAACGCGAGAGCGTAGTGTGATTCCGGTATTAATGGCACAGAACCGTTGTTGTTATGTTATGTTGCTGTTGTTGTTGCCTTGTGAAATACTGAAGAAACAAATCACATTAACTAGGTGTAAATTAACTTGGGAGACAGACTAAAACGTGTTTGTTTGTGACTACATGATTAGAATGCCACTAACTAATTACCTCCTCCTGTGCCCCTAGGTGTGTAAACCCAGTAAGTTAATTTAGCATCTTTTCTCACACACACAGTTGCATACAGATCACTAGTTGTCTTTGGAGTGTTAGTCAGAACCCATATCAATGACCTTCCCAGACTTTCAGCTGAGTCCTCTGCTGCCCAACTCCAGTGCGGTAAGGCTAGCCAAGGGCCTGCTCATTAATCAGACTGTGTTACCAGTCCAATGCAGTACAGTACAGCCTCTCTCTCTCTTGTTATTTCTCTCACTCCGACACACACACACACACACACACACACACACACACACACACACACACACACACACACACACACACACACAGCTGAGTCAACTGTCTCAATCTGGACTGTCCAAAATATCATCCCCAAAACATCTAATCTAAATTTATGAGCATCTGCTTGGTTCCCATGCCCATATGGTGAGGGGAGGGTGTTGAAGGGAGGTGAGGGGGTGGATGGGGAGGGGGTTGAAGAGAGGTGAGGAGGTGGATGGGGAGGGGGTTGAAAGGAGGTGAGGGGTTGAGGGGAGGGGTTGAAGGGAAATGAGGGGGTTGAAGAGAGGTGAGGAGGTGGATGGGAGGAGATTTACGGATGTGGTTGAGGGGAGCTGGTTGAAAGGAGGTGGTTGAGAGGAGGTGGAAAACCAAGCATTTCATTGCCGTAACTTGTTATTGCAAATGACAAATAAACCTTTTGAACTTTGAAGATGGTTGAGGGGAAGTGGGTGGGATTTAATACAATATAACTTAATTGTTCATCCAGGAGGACATTTTTCTTTAGCATCACTGCACTTTAAAAGAATCACATTCATACGATACAGTTTGTCATCTCACACGTTTAAATTTAGTCCATCATACAGCACAATCACAACAATCAGTTAAGATGTAGAGGACTTTTCTATGTTCATTGATAGTCAGCCACTGTCCTTACTGCATTGTGAATAGAAAAGTAAGAATGGTTGTATAACACTATTTAGTAGACACTAGGTGTAAATGATTGTTAAACATGCTCTTCTTGGCTTTGGGCATTCTAAAGCGTCGGCCAGAGGAAAGCTTTTCAAACTGTGGGTGTAATGGGTGGAAGGGGTCGCTAATGACAGCCTGTGCCTATTGGTTGCCTTGTGAAAATGGCTACTCAGCTGTGCTTGTGGTCGGCCAATTATTTTACTAAACAGTCATGTTGAATGTAGGATTGCTCTACACCAGAGCGCAGTACACCCTCTCCACAAGATCCCTGCTTACTCTGAACCCTTTTTGAATTTCTCATTAAAAACAGGAGCTTGCTTGTAAAAAAAAAACTGTTTGCATTCTTTTCAAAGCTCAGCTTATCATACATTTTAGTCCCTAGATATATAAAATACTCCACAATGCCTTGAATGCATCTTCTTTATTCCCGTAACATTGGTCAAGGATGCGAGTTGAACAAGTCAGACGTGACTTAATGTTGCAGAACTGGGAGATGTTCGGCATAGGAGATTGTTCAAATCTCCCGCCAAAAGGAGTATCTGGTAGTTGGTTCTGAAAGGGCAGCACAAAAACAGTTTTCCACTGCCTCCTTGTCATTTGGTCCAGGGACATAGACCAAAGTAATGGTAATCTGTCCACACTCTCGTGACCGAATGGGCTGAATGATAAAATAAGAATATCGTAGCCTTTGTTGCATAACCGTTCAATTAGTGTGTAGCCCAAGTGTTGTCAACAAAGATACACAGCCCCCCTCGTCTGATTTGTGTCTTATCCAGACATGCTCCAATAAAAATGTGTTAATGGTTATGTAAGGGGAAGACAAAAACAGCCACTAGTGGGCACACCACTGTTTCCAGTATTAAACCGTTTTTTAGATACCTTTTTGGCCAGGTGCAGCCACCGTTTGGCTTATTCTTTTTCTTTACTGTTGGAAGGTAGGGAGCATTAAATCAATGTCTGATAAACTCATACATTTTCCTTTGAATAGTTGCCCATCCAGTTATTCTGTTAAAAGAATATGAATATTAAGATGTTTATCTGTTGATACATGTGTTTATTTGTGACGGCTGTCGAATATACTTTTGGAAAGTCCGTTTGTTTAGTAGTAGCGGTAGCTAGCATATTAGCATTAATTTGTCAAAGTAAATCAAATATCCTGCAGGTAGACTTTATATCGTGTTGAATATCTAGCATTGTAAGGCTATCTTACACGCAGGCAGTATGTAAGTAAAATGATGGGTGACCACTGTCTTAATTAACAGTTCATTGAAGCTGGCCTTACTGGCTGACTGATTCTTTTTCTTTACTGTTGGAAGGCTATGAACCACTGAATACCTATGAACCACCAAATAATTCCACATGAAAATTGAGGACTCCTGATAAAACATATCTCTCTGCTGAAACCGCAACCTGAACCCTCCAGTGCCCCTTTTCTTCCACCAAGATCCACACACATGATCAAAATTAAACACAACACAGGGTACTCGTGGAAGAGGACTGACTTTTGTCATTGGGACACGGGGCAAATAGCAACCAAGAAAAAGGGTTACAGTTACAACATTGTTGTTCTCCTGGAGCCACGTTTCTGGAAGGCAAACTGAGGTTGCTGATCCTGAGGTTGTGTTCAAATTCAGCTCCCGCTGCCACCTCGTCTGTTTGATTATTTAGTGAGCGCAGCCAGAAGGTAAGTAAATTCTGTTGTTGAGTGTGTGTGCTTTTACTCAGAAAGAGAGTAGAAACTCTGGTGAGTAGGTGATGAGTAGCTGATTTACTCATGGACTCCATGCAGCCAGTATTGTTGCTCTCATTTGCTGTCTCAACAGCAATCAGGAGGGACAGGGTCGCATGCACTTCAAACGACACACTTTATGGTATTTCAGAGACTGGACAAAGAATTTGAGCGATTTCACTCCGGAGAGAATGGGGTTGATAGAGGAGAGCAGGGGGTCCTGGGAAGGTCAGGGGAGGAGAGGGGAAGTTAGAGAGAGGGAGGGGTTGTGGGGAGGTGAGAGGTGGAGAGGAGGTGGTTGTGGGGAGGTGACACATTACATCTAAAGAGGGATCAATATTCACCAGGTTGCCTATAGCCCCTGGCAGCAATCCTCCCTCAGCCTTTATCAAACAATGGCCCTCTTGAAATGGCTCTGCTAGTGCGGCGCTTTTACACAAATATGAAAGCAACTTCATACTCAAACCAATAATAATTCATTTAATTGTCTACCTACCATATCATTTTTAATTGCTTTCGAAGTGTACAGGTGAATGTATGTACGTCTGTAGTCTACTCTTAAAGACTGGTAGCCTTACCGTGTGTGACCTTAAACTTTGTTTCCTCCAATAAATCTACA
This sequence comes from Esox masquinongy, assembly GCA_016801175.1. NCBI lineage: Eukaryota > Metazoa > Chordata > Actinopteri > Esociformes > Esocidae > Esox > Esox masquinongy. Next base: position 24,783 of record JACXGI010007973.1, read on the forward strand.
GTAGACTCATAGGATACTTTAATGGGTTCTTGGGCCAGTTTAAAAATCCTCCAGCTACAAACACTTGATTTGCAGCTCATTGATTCCACTGCTCTCAGGGAGGGAAGAAAGTGCACAATGAGATTACCCAGGATGATGATAATTCTTAACTCGCGTGCCCTTTCCGATGATTGTCCCTCTTTAATTGAATCAATGCACATCTCAATTCCAGTGCTGCTTCTGACAAAAGATCCTACTTTCCACTGTGCCGTATTTATAATCCATCTGCCATTTGAAAGGCCACTGTATTTTCTATTCACACTTGCCCTCTTTTCCTTCTTCCTCTGTCTTCCCTGAATGAGGCCAACTCTCTTGGGGCTATGTTCCAGCCATATCACACACATTTTTCAGATAATTCAAAGGAATCTACTAAGCCACTGAAGTGCGTCTTAATAATCATTCAAAATTATCATTTCATGTTTACACTGACTGCTTTTTATCAGTAGCCCTCCTCCAGAGCAGATGATATGGATTTACTTTGCTATGCATATCTGAAACTTATAGGTGTTATTTAATGTAAAAAATATATTTTTATTTTTTCTGCCTTCCATATAAAAGACTACTTGACAATGGCCCTCAAAACATTATGACAGGCTTTTATTCAGAACTTGGGGCTTTTAAAACCTGAGATGTAAACAGTGGGAAAGGTTGCATTCAGCTACGGTGAGCCTAAGAAAGTAATGCAAATTAAATCACATCAAAGCTTTCCTAGTATCTCTCTATTTCCCTCCTCATATTCCAATCGTTCTTCATATATCAATCTACCTTTCTCTGTCCTCTCTTTGTCTCTCCTTCCATGTCTCTCCCTCTCTCTGTTACAGCTAGAATTCCCTATCCGAAATGACCTATGCAGTATGAAACTTTGACTATGGTTTTGTGAGCCGTGTAAAGTGACTTATTTGAGTCAAAACAAAAGCATGTTACAGCAAGCCAAACTCTAATTTGAATGGCTACATTTAATTAATGTTCACCAGAGGTGGTCCAGACGGAGCTTTTACTACCCAGGGGTTGGCTGTGTCCTGTCACTGGCAGCTCCCTGTTTCTATGCGATAAGTATATTGAAATGCATATTTGTTCTAGTCTGAATATGCTTAGTGACATTTCTGTTTCCATTTGTCATTGTTATGCAGTTTTTTGGATGAGCTGTGGGTTTAAGTACAGGGTATCAATTGTAAATTCTGCGGCTATGTCTTGAGCCAACACAGATTCTCTCACATTGAAGTGTCATGAGCATTTCAATTCCGCTCTATCTGTTAGTGAGTTTGATAGAAAGTGTCTCTCTAAGAATACATTGAGGAGCTCAGTGTTGTTTAGAACTAAGCCCAGCTCAATGCAGGGATTTGTGAGCCCACACAGATGTGGGAGTATTTTAAATGCACACCGTTCAGGTATGAGGCTAATGATTGTTTGGCAGTAGCCGTAAATCACCATTACTTTCACTCCTATACTCAGAAGTTTTCCCTCAGCATCTTTAATTATCATTTAGTATTCTCTGTACATCAACTAACGGGGATTGTTTTAAGTAAATAAATGCCATATCGAGAAGAGACCCCAACTTATGTCATACTTGTCAACCTGAAGTTGTGGAGACATCACTTAACCAAACACCTTTGACGTTTAACCAATTCCAGCCCTGAAAAAGACGTCACAATTACGCCTGATGTCTGATTTCCACCGGATGCATTTGCATTTTGTCCTACATTGTTTTTAGCTGGTTTCTATTCTGGCATTTTCTATGTTTGTTCCAAGGCCACTGAGTGGGTGGGGAAAAGACAATTTTTGCTTTCCCTGCTCCCTACCTTCTCTAGCAAACTATGTTGATTGTTACCGGGAAAACGGTAACAATGTAAAAATCTCAAGTAACAACTCAAAAACTGAATTTTCTTAGTCAAGCTAGAAGCTACTTCAGAACTAACCACTAAGGATTAAACATTTTGGGGGGGATACATTTCTTTCTTTTGGCTCTAGGCTAGGCTAAAATAAACTGTTCTTGAAGTGTGGTTGAGGAATTGCTAAATATATATATTTTTTGACCCTGTCACAAGAAATGTATCTTTTCAAGTCTCCTTGGGAAATAGTCACCAGACTACAGAACACCAGACTACAGAACATCATTAAATAAGAATTAGCAGTTGAAACGAGCATCCTCTTTTCCCATTGCTGTAAAAAGCTAAGAGACGGGGCTGGAGAATGCTACCCCTCTTAAATTCATAGACCGCTGTGGGTTCATCGACTGACCATCCATGTTGTCAACATTATAGTTTGAACCCTGTTTTGAGGCTGTAGTGTTTGTTTACATTTACTTTGTTTACAAACATATTTTGGACTCTGATTAGCTACTGGATTAAATTAAGGCCATGAGGCATGCATATGTTCTTCAAGAATCAATGGATTGATATAGTTCATTAATTAAGGTCCACAAGTACAAACCCGTTTAAAAAAAAAAAAAAAAAGTTGGGACGCTGCGTAAAATGCAAACAACAACAGAATGCAGTGATGTGCAAATTTATTCCTGTATTTAATTGAAAAATGTTGAAACTGAGAAATGTTATTGTTTTTGGGAAAATATACACCCATTTTGAATTTGATGCCGGCAACACATTTCAAGAAAGTTGAGGCATGTTAACCACTGTGTTGCATCACCTGATGCTGGCTTTTGAACTGTGCGCTGATAAGCCGGATGGTCCCTCTCCTCTTTAGCCCGGAGGATGCTGCGTTCATGATTTCCAAATATAATTTCAAATTTTGATTCGTCAGACCACAGGACAGTTTTCCACTTCGCCTCAGTCCATCTTAAATGAGCTCGGGCCCAGAGAAGGCGGCGGTGGTTCTGGATCTTGTTTATATCTGGTTCCTTTGCATGGTAGAGTTTTAACTTGCATTTGTGGAAGCAGTGACGTAACTGTGTTCACAGACAATGGTTTTCAGAAGTGTTCCTGAGCCCATGCAGTGATGTCCACTACAGAATCATATCTGTTTTTAATGCAGTGCCGCCTGAGGGCCTGAAGATCACGGCCATCCAGTATTGGTTTTTGGCCTTGTCCCTTGCATAGAGAGATTTCTCTGGATTCTCTGAATCTTTTAATGATGTTGTGTACCGTAGATTGAGATCCCCAAACTCTTTGCAATTTTACGTTGAGAAACGTTATTCTTAAATTGCTGCTCTATTTCAGAGTGTTGAACCCCTCTATATCTTTAATTCTGAAAGACTCATCCTCTCTGGGATTTTCTTTTTATACCCAATCATGTTACCGACCTGTTGCCAATTAATCTAATTAGTTGTGTGATGTTCCTCCAGGTTTTTAGCGTTACACAACTTTTCTAGTTTTTAGTTGCCCCTGTCCCAGCTTTTTTGAAAGGTGTTACTGGCATCAAATTCAAAGTGGGCATATATTTTTCGAGAAAAAATAACATTTCTCAGTTTCAACATTTGATATGTTGTCTTTAGATGCAGCAACTTCTGATTGCCCCTTTCATTCAAATGTAATCTTTGATCACAACCTTTGGTCCAGACTGCATTGTAGCAACAGAGCATTAGCAGAAATGTCTGGGACAAGACGCCCACAGAGAGGAAATGAAACAGGATGCCAGCGTGGAAATGCATTCTTACCTCCGGAGTCTTCGCTCTATCCTTCTCTGTTTTTACCCACCTTCCTGTCTTCTCTCCTTCTCTCCACTCCCCTCATAACCTGGCCTCTCCTCTCACCTCCCCTCTCATTTCCTGGCCTCTCCTCCGCTTACCTCTGCTCTCTTCTTCCTTTGCTCCATCCACCCTTTTTCCTCCCCTCTGCCCTGCCATTCTTTCCTCCTCTCCGGTTCTCCTGCCTCGGTAGGCAGTCAGCTCAGACGAGAGGCAGCCTTACTCCCAGCACCTCCACTACACTGAGCGCCAGCAGATCAGTTGGATATTTACCAAACTCCTGGTGAACGCGTCTGTTCCCCCTTCGATAATCGTTTGTGATAACTGTCGTGCCACACAAACAGAATTATTAGTTGACTTTGCATAGCCGTGCGTGTGGCCGTAACACTACCCCGTTCAAAAACTTGTTTGCATCCTAAGAGTGAGGAGAATGACGCTTGCAGGTAAGCAAAGGACAGGTAACAATTTACCCAATGGACAACAGCCATCTGCTACACCTTTGGCAGACTCACCTGTTACCATCCAGATGATATAGTTTTACTGAGCAGGACTGTTAATTGCAGAAGGCTATGACGGCAGGACCACTGCCATTCTAACAGTAACCTGGGTTTTCTGTGGAGCTTTGCTGCATGATAAGACATGGCGCTTTATTATGGAGAAAGAGACATCAGTCGTCTTAAACCATCTGGATCTTAAACTGCGTTTTGCATAGCAATGGCTCCGTTGCACTGGATTGTTTTGTCTTAGAGACTAATATCTTAGTGGATACCTAGCAGGAAATGTGTTATAGGATTCTAGGGGTGTGCGCGCGTGTGCGTGCGTGTGTGTGTGTGTGCTTGTTTTTATTACCTTGTGGGGCCATTTTGTCCCCATAAGTAGAGTAAAACCTTTTTAGGCCCCCATGAGGGGAAAGTCAATTTCCGGCTCAGGGTTTAGGTTTAGGGTCAAACTTACAATTAATTTTAGAGTTAGAATTGGGGGTTCTTTAAGGTCCGGGCGTTGTTGGTTAAGTTTAGGGTTAAGGTTAGGCATTACATCTAGTTAAAGTTTAGACATAAATGTTACTTTACTGAGGTTAGGGTTAGGTTTAGATTAGGGTTAAGTTAAGGTAAGGGTTAGGTTTAGGGTTAAGATTAGGGCAAGGGAGCATGCAATTTAGTTTTTCAGGGCCCCATGAGGATATAAAAACAAACGTGTGTGTGTGTGTGCATGCGTGCGTGCGTGCGCGTGCGTGTTTTTCTGTGCTCGTGCGTGTTAGTGGAGAGAGACCGAAAAAAATAGCAAGTTGCAGGACCAACTCTTCTTTTGTTTCAAAGCCTCTCCTCTGCCCTCATTCTTTGCAGAAGTTTCCTCCATCAGATATTTCAGACACAACACCGCACCCTAAAATAGGTTTGTTCTGATGTGACCCTCAATTTGGTCCTGACTAGCAACCCATTATGGTGCCAACAGTGCTGTATGGATCCTCATGCAGTTTAAAGTGAACAGAGTTTGTGAGCCGAACAGTAACCAATAGAAATAGAATATCATTCTAGTTCTGTGCACTTAAAGTCTTACGTCAGCTGACCAATCTCCAGGGTGAACTGGCCTTTCATCCATCATCTACTCCACCTCTTTTATCAGAAGGGCTCCCACTTTTATGAGAGGGGCTCCCTTAAGTGCTTTTTCATTTATGACATCTCCTCTCCAAATTGACCAACCTTGCTCATAAATATGTACCCATGGTGCTTTGCTCTCAACAACTAAAACACTCTGTGGTCATCTTTAACTTATCACTGAAATGTAGTAGTAATAATAATAATAATAATGATGTATTCGATTTTAAAACACATTTCATTATAAAGACTGATCTTGAAGTATATTAAATACAAAACTGATGAAAAACTTGTAAAATGAATAAATAAAGCCAAATAATCTGTTGGTTAAATTAATTCTTCTTTACCTATTGTTCATTCACCAAGACAGTTTTTTTTTTTATAGAAAAGGACAGAAGGATGAACACGAACAAAGGGTGTGGATGAAATTTTAAGAAAAAGGAAACAATTACCAAAATAAACGCAGTGTCACATTCTAGCATGGCAGCCGTGCCAGTGAATCCAACACCCTCTCTCCCTCATTTCATCACAGCAGTGCCAGTGAATCCAACACCCTCTCTCCCTCACTTCATCACAGCCGTGCCAGTGAATCCAACACCCTCTCTCCCTCACTTCATCACAGCCGTGCCAGTGAATCCAACTCCCTCACTTCAACACTGACACCTGTTTTCTTTGAATATCGCCCGCACCTGTTTTCCTCATCATGGACCCTATTCAAGTTCAAGGTTCCCCATTGTATCTTGTCAATCTTTGTATTGGTTTCACCAGGTGCTGTGCTGTGCTGTGCTGTGCTGTGCTGTGCTGTGCTGTGCTGTGCTGTGCTGTGCTGTGCTGTGCTGTGCTGTGCTGTGCTGATTTTGTTCCTGTCTTTCCCATTTCTTTTGTTCCAGTTTTCTGTTTATATTCTTGTCAGTTTGATTTCATTTATTAGATGTCCTCTGTTCTCCCAGCACTTGTGTCCTGCTTTCATGCTTTAGCATTATACTCAGAGAGTTAAAAGGGTTTTGGCTTTCAATCTAGTGTCTACATTAACATTTCAGGCATTAAACAGACACTTTTACCCAGAGTGGCTGGCGGGCCTCAGCTGCATCCCAAATGGGATATGGACTCTACGAGGTGGACTTAATAGTGAGGAATACTGTAGGGTCCCATTTGGGACTGTAAATTAAGTAATCAAATTGATGAGAACAATATGATGTCTTCAGAGCATCATACAAGCAGACACTGAATGGGTGAAATGCATTAGTCTGGCTTTTAGCTGGAGTCTGGACCACAACACATTATCTCATGCTGTTAGCAGATCTCAATAAAACAACTTCCTGCCATGCCATCCTAATTGTCTTTTTCACCTTTCTGACACTGAGCTCTTTTTCAATTTATGTCCATTTCCTTATGAGCAGAGAAGTCAAGGGGTACATGAAACGTCAGTGTTTTGATAGACTAGTGGTGATGCACAATTCGATTTAGTCATTAACTAGTGAATCTTGTGAATCTAAATCAGAGTGCAAAATGTAGGCCTACTATTAGGTCTTAAAGAATAGACTTTTAAATACTAATGACAAAATACATTTCTTTTTTAAATCTACCTGTATTTCTTAACAATAACATAGTGTAGAACTCTTCACTTTTGAAAAATGTCAGCGTTAAAGTTAATCAAGCTATAGCCTATTGTATATGAATCCCCTTCCCTGTAATTTCCTGCAATAAAATGCTGTGTGTTGATAGGGCAAGCTTTTTTTTTATACAGTGAAATCAAGATGTGACCTAGTTGTCTTTTTCAGTTGGGCCGTGTATTACAGCAATAATAAAAACATACAAATATAAAATACATTATGCAATATAAAATAATATTGAAAATAAAATAAATTAAATACACAGGTATTAAGAAAAGAAATCAGTGAAATGGTAATTTATCAAACATTTACAATTTCCTATGGTCACTAGAACATCAAGCTTATGGCTACTTTGCAATGCATTCCATGAGAGGGCTGCATAATAGCCAAAAGCAGTTCTTCCTAACTCTGAGTAAGCCTGGTCTATCGCAAAAGATTAGCCAGTCTTGAGAGCGCATTTGATAACTGCAGATTTTCCATTTTATTTTTGATGCAAGATAATGTGGAAGTCTCTACTGTATTGCTTTCTATACAAACATTAACCAATGTATGGCCCTTTTGTATATCAGGGAGTCCCAGCAAACAGAAGTGTATAAAAGACAACGATGAGTGTGAAATTTTGCACCAGTTATAAAACGCAGTGCTGCATGATAGACGGCATCCAGTGGTTTAAACTCCAGCGCTGATGCATTCATATCACATCACTATAGTGAAGCATTTACATAAGTGCCATGTGCAATTTATGTTTTCTGCTAAGATGATTTGTTTTCGACAAAAAGAAACAATTTTGATCTTCAGCTTCCTCACCAACTCGGCAACATGGGTTTTAAATGGGAGATGATCGGTTAACCAAATCCCAAGAGTTGCATGCTCGTCTGTCTAAGTAACACGCATTGCACAGACAGACGCTGCATGAACGTCTGAGTGAATGTCACGTAAATAGAATGCAGGAACCAATGGGCTGAAAGCCACTTGTTGAGTCTCAGGGGAAAGCGGTAGGACCTTGAGACTTTGGACCTTGAGATTAGCATTTATCTGGTTTTACTTGCATTTAGCACAAGTTTAATGTCTGTAAATTAATTTTGTAATAGTTGAAAATCAGACTGCAGGAGATATCATTTGCATACATAGTAAACAGTATAGGACCCAAAATCAAACCTAGTAAGCATTTAAGCATATTTAAGCATATTGCAGATTAATTATTGTAACATATACTGCAGTGCATTCTATACATTAAAGAGGTACCATCTTATTTTGTGAAGAAATGTTGTTTTATGCAAAAATCAAAGTACATCTGGTTTGAAAATTATACATATTGTAATGATACCTGTTCTTAGTGTTTTGGAGTGGTTATGTTATGAGTGACAGTGTTTTTGTTGGGAGAGAAGTTTAGCTGGTGTTTTGGTAGAATTAATTGATTTTCAGACATGTTTTGGTAGTTTTAGTGTGCTTAGGATGTGAATTGTTGTGCCAAGCTATATGTTGGTTAAAAGAACTGTGTGAATAGCTTTGAGAAACTTAACTCAGTAATGTGAAATGGGTGTAACCAATTGTAATGTTTCAAGTGTCTATTTACATTTTGCAAATTAAATGTGTCATTCTGGCATAATGGCATTTGATCCAATGTGCAACACAACAGTCTTTTGATGGTTGGCAAAATAACCTCCACTCCTGGAAAACACAGTGTACGGGTATCTGGGGCTGACATGGATCTGGCCATAGAGCTTCCCACTATGACCCTAGCCTGCTGGCAATCTTTCTGCCAGCTAAACAGGGGGAGGATTCCTACCGGGCAATAGCCGCTCCACTGAAGATAATCTTCCGGTAGGTGGGACTCCTGTTAGTCCAGTGTGATGTTCATCCATTGGTGTGGAGGATAACCAGATCCATAGGTGTGGAGGATAAACAGATTGGTAGGAGGTTGCGGTTTTCCTTGTGTAGGTTGGATACCTGTTCATTTAGATCGGGTTGTTCTCTGTAGCCCAAAGCAAGAAGGCAATTGAGACACTGAGAGAATGGGTGTCCCCTTTATTTCAGAGACACAGGAACTTGGCAGTCCCGGCCTAGTAATATGGCGCGCTAGCGTAGATTTTTTTTGGACTGCATACTGAAGAAACGGTGACTTCAAACTGACAATATGAAACTACTGTATTTTGTGTACCCACCAAACTCAGCCTCTGTAATTCAGCAGTGATGTTACTGGGGTTGGCTTGGTTGTTTACAAAGTGACACTGACACTCCCCACTCCCCTTTAATAGGTAAGATATGGCTTTTGAGCCTAAATAAAAATGTCTGATGGATTATTAATATGGGTGCTTTAATGATCTACACTATGTCAAGTAACAGACTGTCTGTGTGTCTGTCTGACTGTGTGACTGAGTTATGTGTGTCTGTGTGAGAGAGAAAAATCATGCAGTGTGCACATTTGACTAGTCCTCACTTTAACATAAACCTTTATCTGATTTCATAAGTTTAGGATTATAATTAGCCTTAGAATTAGGGTTTTGCGATACGTTTACGCGTTAGGGGTTAAGTTTAGGATTTAGCGTTAGAGTAAGGTTAGGCATTAAGGTTAGGTTATCGTTTAAGTTAGGTGTGTGTGCGCGTGTGTGTGTGAGTGAGTGAGGCTAGTGGATTGATAGTGCGCCTGTTTCACTCCTCTGCCATAAATAGTACCTTTGTTCTCAAATATTCCATGGAGAATTTTCTTCAAAGTCATCCACACTGCATTGTCAAGAAGTTAGGATCTCATCTGACTGTACGGAAATACAGATTTTTCCTCCTTTTGTGGATTGTGTGCTGGGAATAATGATCAAAGTCTTGCTGATGTAGATTACCTTTTTATTGTTCACTGTGATTGCCTTTCTTAATGTTTGTGTATTTAGTATCTGTGTATTTGTTTTTATCATTGCTGTACTACCGAGCTCAAATGCAAAACTGCCTTGCCAAGTCTGACATTGTACTTTTCAGTAGTTCCAGTAGCACATGCCACCTTGCACCTTCAACTTGCCTTCATTGCACACTTGGAATTGCCATCGTACTTGCGTTTTTTCAGTTGTTACATACACGTTTACCTCGGGACCTCATTGCTGCTGTCTCTGCACATGCTACCTTACTCCTTCAATTTGCCTCGATTGCACATTTAGAATTGTCATTTGTACCCGCACAACTATTTATTCCACTTGTAACATACACTATACTTAAATGTTTTGCCCTCCTCTATTTGCCTTAATTGCACATTTAGTTTTGCCATTTGTACTGCATTTGCCTTCATTGCACATCTATACATACCACTTGTAATATATATATATATATATATATATATATACAGTGGGGCAAAAAAGTATTTAGTCAGCCACCAATTGTGCAAGTTCTCCCACTTAAAAAGATGAGAGGGCCTGTAATTTCCATCATAGGTACACTTCAACTATGAGAGACAAAATGAGAAAAAAAAATCCAGAGAATCACATTGTAGGATTTTTAATGAATTTATTGGTAAATTCCTCGGTAAAAT
>JACXGI010007974.1:0-35270 GCA_016801175.1 Esox masquinongy
ACACACACACACACTGCAGTCCAAACACACACCTCCCTCCCTTCCCCACCTCCTTTTACACCTAGTTCTTTCTCCTCCTCCACCACCTCCTCACCTGTAGTGTGTAGTATAGGCGCACCAGGCTGCTATCAGAGGACCCGGCCTGCAGGCAGGGAGGCTGCAGCCTGTAGCCAGCGATGATAATGGAATCCCATTACCTTCTGTCAGCCTGAATCACAAGCTCTCTCGCTTATCTGCAGCTGGCTCCTCTGAACCTCCTGTCTCCCCCCAAGCCTCCTCTCAAAGCCTCCTACAGGCTCCTTCCATCTCTCCTCTGTCGCCGTCCATCCGCTTTTCAAAGAGCCTCCTCCAGGCTCCTTCCATTCCTCCTCTCAGAGCCTCTACCTGTCTCCTTTCGTCCCTCCTTTAAGAAGCCCCCTCTTGTTTCCCTCCTTTGTCTCAAAACCTCCTCCTGTCTCCTTCCATCTCTTCTCCGTTCTCTCCACAGCCACTCTGCCCAGACAGGACATATTTCTGTGATAAGAGATAAGAACAATAAACCTTTTCTTAATTGATTAGAAATAGTCCCTCTACTAAATTCCATTCAGGGTTGCAAAGATCTTGTAACTTTCCTAAACTTTCAGAAGACAAAGGAATAAGGGGAAGTGCTCCTGTTCTTCCAGTGGCTCGATGACCTTTGTGTGTATCACATTTATATGCCCAACTTTTGGAGTTGGATATTTAACACCTTCTCACCTGTTTCCTTTTGTAACTTTCACATAGTGACAGTCAAGTATGCCAAGTACTTAAAGAAATGCATTTTTATTTCTTTTACCGGTCAGGTGAATTAAGAACCAGTTCTGGTTCCAGTCACGACATGGTTCTCACCTATGTTTCACCTCTGTGCCGTAACCCAGGAGTTTTTTGAGAACCCAGCATTCCGTCCGGACGGGTTGAAGTTGTACCCCACCTTAGTGATCCGGGGTACGGGTCTGTATGAGCTGTGGAAGACTGGGCGCTATAAGAGCTACTCACCTTCGGCTCTGGTGGACCTGGTGGCCCGAATCCTGGCGCTGGTGCCCCCCTGGACCAGAGTCTACCGCGTTCAGAGGTGTGTGTGAGGAGTTAAACGTGTCATGTTAAGTAGTACATATACCCCCTGGACCAGAGTTGACAAAGTGTCCTCTTTTCAATCTATATGTAATGTACAGTATTTGAAATGACAAACCAGCCCCGTCTCTTGTTATGACAGAAGTGTCTCTATTCCAATGTCTCCCGGTCTGTCTGTCTCCTTCTCTGTCTCCCGGTCTGTCTGTCTCCCTCTCTGTCTCCCGGTCTGTCTGTCTCCCTCTCTGTCTCCCGGTCTTTCTGTCTCCCGGTCTGTCTGTCTCCCTCTCTGTCTGTCTCCCTCTCTGTCTGTCTCCCTCTCTGTCTGTCTCCCTCTCTGTCTCCCGGTCTGTCTGTCTCCCGGTCTGTCTGTCTCCCGGTCTGTCTGTCTCCCTCTCTGTCTGTCTCCCTCTCTGTCTCCCGGTCTTTCTGTCTCCCGGTCTTTCTGTCTCCCGGTCTGTCTGTCTCCCGGTCTTTCTGTCTCCCTCTCTGTCTGTCTCCCTCTCTGTCTGTCTCCCTCTCTGTCTGTCTCCCTCTCTGTCTGTCTCCCTCTCTGTCTCCTGGTCTGTCTGTTTCTCAGGGACATCCCCATGCCTCTGGTGAGTTCTGGAGTGGAGCACGGTAACCTCAGAGAGCTGGCTCTGGCCAGGATGAAAGACATGGGCACTGAGGTGAGACTATAGACTTTCACAAATGACTCAAGGCATGTAGGTTGATCAGTGTGCTTTTCTTTTCCAGTGTCGGGATGTTCAGTGTTGTTTGTCTCCAGTGTGGGGGTGATCACAGTGTTGTTCTTCTCCAGTGTAGGGGTGATCACAGTGTTGTTCTTCTTCAGTGTGGGGGTGATCACAGTGTTGTTCTTCTCCAGTGTAGGGATGTGCGGACCAGAGAGGTGGGCATCCAGGAGATCCACCACAGAGTGCGTCCCTACCAGGTGGAGATGGTCCGTAGAGACTACGTGGCCAATGGGGGTTGGGAGACCTTCCTCTCCTACGAGGATCCAGAACAGGACATTTTGATTGGTCTGCTGCGTCTGCGGCGCTGTTCCGCCCACTCTTTTCGTCCTGAGCTCAAAGGGGGTGTGTCCATTGTGCGTGAGTTGCACGTCTACGGAAGCGTGGTTCCTGTCAGCAGTCGTGACCCCAGCAAGTTTCAGCACCAGGTACACACAACATACACATTACACACAAACCCGTGCACACAACACACACACACACTGTTCCTGACAAGCTCTTCAAGTATTTATATACAAACCATCAACATAATATTACCTTGAATCCAGTGCTATTGTCTGTAGTCTGAAATATCTTCACAGCCTGTGTTTCCCAATCCCCAGGGATTTCATGTTTCTTGTTTAGATGAACTGACTGACTCCCCATGGTCTCTTGTCAGTTTTTGGTGAAGGGCACTTTTTTTGTTTAATTTATGTTTAATTAATTCCAGCTTTATTTCACTTGTTTTAAGAACAAAAAACACACCCTGTATATTTTTGGTTTAAACTCCTCAACCATTGTGTTCAATGAAAAATATTTAAAACCGAAAAAATAGTCATCCTTTCAACTTGCCATTCAGTATCCCCAAAAAGAGTTGATGACCTTTTGTGTAAAATTACAAACTGCAGGGTGTCTTTAAGCCCCCTGGTGGATGGGTGTTTGATGTGTAACTCCTGTTGACAGGGCTTTGGGATGATGCTGATGGAAGAGGCAGAGAGGATCGCCAGGGATGAGCACGGCTCTGGGAAACTGGCTGTCATCTCAGGTGGGTCTCTTCTCATTCAACCTCTCTTTATCTCTACCTTTCTCCCTCTCTTCTCTCTCTCCCTTTGCTTTTGTTTCTACGTCCCTCTCACTCAACCCCTCTACTTCCTGATGTTTTCATAGTGTTATTAGCCACCTCCAATGTTTAGAATGTTCCATAAATCGCATCACATCTTCTAGGTGTGGGAACCAGGAACTACTACAGGAAGATGGGATATGAGCTGGAGGGACCATATATGGTGAAGCAGCTGGAGGCATCCCTGCTTTAGTATCAACATTTTACCAAGATCCACAAGAATATATTTATTTATTACTAGAACATGATTGTTACTTTGGAAACGCTGCATACATGAATGACTCTTGTTTTGGATATACTATTACAGACAGTAATAGCGAAGAGGTCAGTTTGACGTAAGCTGATGTCTCTCTTCTAATGGTTCAGTACTATCATTATCTCTACCGGTTGGATGTGTGGAATAGGATGGTATCAGCACGTTTGTCAACAGACTATAGGATGTCACGGCTAACCTTTTTTCCTCCCTGTAATCAGAGATTTCTGGGGTGTATTTATGTTTGGAGTTTTGCAAAGGACTCCTGCTGAGTGTCTGTTTGGAGGGGTGGGGACGGCCCTGCCCCCACCTAATCCAGCGTGTGTGGCAATGATATTATGGCAGATTTTTCTTCAAGGGTCCCCTGAATCGTTTTTCTTTTTACCTGTGGTACAGTCATGGTTGACCTTGAGGAAACAGTGGTCTGTGCTTTTTAACAGAGACCCAGGAAGCTGTTAAGCTTCATTGTTTTAAATTTAAATTGTGGTACCAAGGGTGGTGAGTCAGAACACCAGAATGAATCATCCGTCACTGGCCGACTTGACAGAGGATGAATGGCTGCTTGTCAGTCCTCTCTCACTCTCTGAACAAACATTTTATAATCAGTTATATTTTATGGCAAGAAATAAAATAATAGCGTTGCATAAGTTGCTTTTTAAATCTTCTGTTATCCTTATCAAGTTGTCCTATATGTTTTACTTTGGTGTTGGAATGTGAGAGTTGTTGAACGTTTAATGGAATAAAGAATACTTGTTTTCTGTAGCGACTCTTGTAACTTTTTGCCCTTGGTTTATAATTGAATGTGTTTATTCCGTCACCGAATGCCTGTGTGGTGAAGATAAACGTTAGCGAATTATCCTGCATGAGTTTCCTGTCAAAAATGTCAACAGTGTTACCACCTTGAGAGAAAAATGAAAACAACACAAACATTTACATTTCACTTTCCAAACAACTGGGCCTAATCTCCGACTCAGAAAATCAATTTGAGGCGAAGTTCCCGGTTCCGTCACCATGGCAACGCCTGCGACGATGCGTCGCAGGATCTCGAGCTGCTGCCCGTCCGTGGGGGGTTCTGCTCCGCGCCGTTTTGGGGGCCCCAGATGAGTCCTAGCTCGTGATGGCTTTTAATGCTTCATTTGACTCCGCGCCGAACCAATTACATCTATATCAGCTCCCTGTCTAGCCTGATCAGTCTCCCTCACGTGTCCCAAATCACATCCTCTGTGGCTGCAATCTCTATGTAGTGCACAGCTTTAGACAGTAGCCCGATGGGGAAAAGGGTGCCGTTTGGAAGGCAACCACTGTAGGGCAGTAATCTTAAGAATATGCAAATTAATGAGCACTGTGTATTACAAAAAGTATCTGACTAAAGATGAAATGAATCAGGGATAAGGTGATAAACAAATGATCTGACTCAAAGGCAAATAGTTAACATTGTGGAATTACACACTTAAGCAGTAGACCATAGGAGTTGTGTTGCTGCGGCTGAAGGCAGTGCCCTCACACAACTCAATGCACAGCGCCAGAACACAGCCCTCACAGACACCGCCAAATTCCGACGTGCCTTATTGCAATTAAAACATTAAAAAATTATGTTTTTGTCACCACACCCGTAGCACACAGTCTCAAATACCACAATTACAGCTGAATTGCAGGCTCCAACCACTTTATTGTTTTAGTAACCGGTTTATGTTAGGCAAGGTGTAACAGTGCGTTTAAAACAGTTCTTAGCTGTGGTATATTGGCCATTCGACCCACACCCTCAGGCCATCTGGCTTAAATATAGATATTCTCCCAGATTACAACAGTATTGACATTTACCAGGTAAAATAACACTGGACAATATTATAACAAAGTGTGACCTGGTAATCTATGAAACACAGAAGTAAAATCTCAATTTAGTCAGCTGTGTGCTTTTGCCCACGCAGAGTATTAATCTAGGTATGATCAGAGAGCCATGCTCTTCTGAAAAATCGCTAACTGATCCCGATTTGTTTTGCACCTTTTCGTGTGGAGACTGATCGTTATATTCCCATCCTCCTTCCGTCAGTGGAGTGTTGGTGGAGTCAGAGATGATTAACTCTGAGCCAGACAGTCAGGCCATGTTCTGTGTAATTTCCTGGAAGACAGCCCAATGTTGTAACTTTCGTGTGTTACTGTTTCACTTTCAACAGTGGGCAAAAGGGCCAAAATAAATTGCCTCTGTCTCTTATTGCACACCCATCTTTCTGTCTGCTATTATCGGTGAAATCTAAGAAGACTTTCCCATCCCCATACAATTCCCATGTGTCAATTACATCCTCCACTGCATTCTCCACACGTTCACAAAGATCTCTTCAGTAAATGTGAATCTGGCCAGAAGGCAATAGATCTGGACAAGTCGAATGGAAGCCTTGAGTCTAAACTTACAATTCACCTCAGGTAAAACAGTCAGGTAAAACCCCACAGACCAGTCAGCTTGCTCAGACTCCATCTGATTTTGTTCAGGCTCATCTCCATGTGTAACAGAGTGAGGAAACTATAAGGTTCAGGAGGAAATCAGACCGGTACCCAATTCATATTAATATCCCATTTGCTACGTCTCACCACCTAGAGGAGATAGCGACCTTGGTTGGGATGCTTGGATGGTAACCCGCCTGCTATGCCAGCACTCCACAACAGACCGCTGCTCTTCCATTAGGTTTCCCATCCACAGGAAGATGAACCGGAGATAAGATGGACACTGTTCTGAAATAGATGTCTGTGGGTTTTATTTAGCGGACGGCCAAGTACGAAGGGAAGGCCCGGCGTCTCTGGCTGGAAGAGATTTCATAGGTTACGTCCCGAATGGAGCTCTATTCCCTATGGAAAAACGCTAATATCTAAGGTCCATGGTAAGGAGAGAACTGCGTCGTTGGATGTGAGACGTGGCGAGCGCTCACTCAATCTGCGTGGAGGTGCCTCGTTTGGAGATGGCTAGATATTCTGTTTTATCACCACGGGTTGCGGTCACCAGACAATACTCTCCGTCCTCAACCATGATTCCAAACAGAACCCTATGGCCTATGTGGTGCCGTACCCTCGACCAGATCTCAGAGGGCTCTGGGCATGAGTAGTGAACTATGTAGGGAATAAGGTGCCATTTGGGACGTGACAGTTGTCTCTAGCACACAGTGTGAATCCTCGGTAAAAAGGTTTAACACCAGGAGTTTGGCGATAAAACAGCGTGAGACTGAGCAACATGCCACTAGTGACTTGATTACCCGTTTTCATTTCTTTGGAATTGCCCTTTTTAATTTTGTCATTGCTTTATGAACAGCACTTAACACTCAAATTTGCAAGCTTATCCATTTGCTATCATGACACAGATGGTTGCGAGCGATATCAAAGTAATGGTAAAGTATGTTTGTATAACAGATGTTACTATTTAATATAGGATTTTAGAAAATGCTTTACTGTAAATGCCACCATTTTGTTCTTTAAGATTTTTTATCTAATCGCTGTCCTCGAGGTTCACAACACTGGTAAACTATTAATACAATTTTTTCGTCTCAAAACAAATAAACTTTATAATACAGAACAATCAAAATGTCAGACCCTAATGTCCTTTTTCAAATGCAGCCAATGAACTGACTCAGTACATCGGCAAGTCACTCATTCACACACACACACGTTTCTTTTTCCTATCTAACTTCGGCAGCATTTCGAGGCCAGACACGACAGGTCTTCCTTCATATCAGACAGAGAGAGAGGTTTAGGATTAGTGTAAACGGGTGATATTATCTGATGGGGTGACACATTGTCTCTCACAGACTGGCCGCATTGGGCAGCATCATGAACGTATCGATGGACTCCAGGGGCTCCTGACAACAGACCCTGATGATACCTCGCTCAACACTCAATGTCTGGGTTGCTCAGCAACAAGAGTTTACAACAAGACAAAATGTCACCAAATATACTCCATCTAAACTCATAACGGGGGGGGGGGCACATTTACTAATCTCTTGTTCGACCGGCAAAGCCACCGCAACATTTCAAAGGCAATAATATACTGAGAACGGTTCATTTGACAGACAAAACTCGATAAATATGCACTCATTAAATCACAATCCCTTGAAGGAAAACGTCACATTTCAAGCGCGTGAACGCACAGCAGCTACAGGTAGAAGCTTCAAGCAGCGGTAGCTACAACATTTCAAGTAGATTCCATGAATAATTAAACGGTTGAATTAAATATTTGTTGTGAATTTGGATCATTTCGCAACACTAGGTCAGCTTACAGTCTAGCATGCCAAACGGTGAAACCACGTGACCGACTGGAGGCACTGTGTACAGAAGCCCGCCAAATGAGCTCAGGCCACATTCACACATGCATCCCAATCTGACTTTTTCCACAACTCAAATGATCCGCACTGAAAAATGTCTGATTTGAAAAGTTTTGCCTTTTGACCACTCAGACCGTTTAACCGTAATTTAGGAAATTAACAGGAGCGGGTTGCCTGTGTAAGAGTCAACAGAGCATTAGACCGCTAGAGCGCTGATCACCAAGGCAGCGGGTTCAAATCCCAGAGAGAACTGAAGATTATATGAAGACCATATTTTCAGAAGACAGGTAGCATCATTTGGTTAGCAGGCTGCTGGCAACATCCAACCACGGTGGTGGGCATTTGGTCCTCATGGATGAAGACAAAGCTAGTAGACTGAACAGTACAGGACGCCTCATTAGCTCTGGATATACATTAGACCTTCATTACCCAGCCCCCTGTTCCCAATATAGTTAACAGCCCCACAATTACAATAAAATATACATACAGTATATGTGCAAAAGCTTTAGGCACCTGAAAGCAAACTAAAGCCATTATTTGGGTAGTAAATATATATTTTCTTTTACAAACACTCACTACCCACATGGCTTTAGTTTAACTTAAGTACCTAAGACTTTTGCACATTATTGTATTTGCTTTTGCTATGACTCCTGTCTTTTGTCCGTTTGCTAGTTTGTAAAGCCACATTTGGTCCTAGAAGATCTCTATATAACTACCATTAGTATTATTACTGATAACACATGCCATACCAAGTACATTTAAAAGACCCAAAGTCGCTTTACAATGTTGAAAACGAAAAATGAGTCAAAACAAAACAACTGAAACTAAACATGAAACAAAGGGAGGGTCCGGGCGTTGGTGTTTCCGGTGGGTGGGGGAGACAGTGCGAGTAGGAGCGACCCGACAGAAGGCCCAGTGGGTGAAGGTCTGGACCCGGGGGGCACCCAGGTGGCCCGCTGCACCAGAACGGCTGGGCCCTGGTCCCAAAGGGGCGTACCAGGCAGGCAACAGGGTGTCATCAGGAACACCTCGGCCGCGTTGGCGTCACTGCCCCGCATCCTCCTCCATGGCGACGCAGACCCGGCGCTCCAGCTGCGCGGCGGTGGGACGGGCGTCCGGGTCAGAGGCCAACATGTCCAGCAGGAGGGTGCAGACAGCCTGGCCAGGGGGGGGCGGTAGAGGCGGGGCCCGGCGGGCCTTCATGGGGACAGACACCTGCAGGTCGGGGTTCTCCCACAGGGCCTCGCCCAGGGGCATCAGCCAGCGGCCTTTGCCCACGTACGCACCTGCGGGCACACAGGGAGGACACCCGTCACCACGCTGACACGGACACGTTGGCGCTGACCTTTCAACCAGCGGGGAACAGTAACGGAAACTGAAGTGTGACCGAGGATGCATTCAGCTCCTCTCCCCTGATGTCTCCCGCTCCCTACTAACTCTGCCCAGCCATTCACCAAGCACCAGACCAAGGGGAACATAATGGAGCCTCAATTTCCCCGTCTTATATTCAAATTCGGCAATGCCTCTGGTAACACAGACGTTTCCATTCAGGTTAATTACTTCAAATGAGGTGGAGAGTCTCCCTCCAGCAGAGCTGCTCATGACTTTAGAAATTTTTGTGAATGCAATCAGATGTTATTATCGTCTATATTATACTTCTGCACTCTTCCCTGACTGAGAAGTCCAAATAAACCTAGGAATTCACATTCAGGGGTAAGCATGATATATTTACAAATATACCTACACATACATGCAGAAAGTTTTTTCAGACCCCTTATTTCATGTCGTTTTTTTCTCTCTCCAGTCAACAGAATATTTCATAGGACGCCACAGGTTGAGACCACCTGCACAACACTCCCCCACACTCACCAAGTTGTTCCTCTGTGGAACCCTCCTCAAGGAAGGTGATTCTCTCCAGAACAGCCCAGAACATCACCCCCAGGGAGAAGATGTCCGCCTGGGCAGTATAGCTGAGGCCGCCCCACACCTCTGGAGCCATGTAGAAGTCCGAGCCACACGTGGAGGAGAAGTGCTGCCGGGTCAGACTGTCGTCCCCTCTCGCCCCAAGACCCCCCTCGACACACATCTTACTCAGGCCGAAGTCAGCCACCTGAAGGAAGATGGGGTGGAATGGCATCAAGCTCAGGAAGTAATGTGTTAGGCTGTCACACAATGCTAGCCAATGAGCCGTTCACCCCCTTTCAGCAGTTGCTCTTCCAATGTGGCCACGTAACTCAGTAAGGGCAGCAGTTGAAAACGACTCAGCACTGTGCTTGTCAAACTAGTGCAGTGTTGCACTAATCGGCTGTACCATTGCCAGTATTTTTCCTTTACAGTTTGTTCTCCATAATCCTTAAAGAATAACACAGTTTCATTTGTCGACCCTTTTGCAGTTTCACACGGTTTCTCCACAGTCTGGAACACACCCCTTACCTTGACCAGGGGCCCGCTGGGGGCCACTGAGACCAGGACATTGTCTGGCTTCAGGTCTCTGTGAACGATGTGAAGGCGGTGCAGAAAGGCGATGGCTGAGCTCAGCTGCTGGACCACGCTGTTGTTCCTCTGGCTGTCAGGAGGACGGGACAGCAGGTAGTGGTTCAAGTCCCCCCCGTCACAGTACTCCATCACCAGCCACAGGGCGGAGCAGCGCCGGGGAACGCGGTTCTCCCCCTCCCCCTGGGGCCCAGCCTCGGGCCTCTTCCTGGGCCGGGAGAGGCCAGAATTTGTCCTCATTGGGGTTTTTGATATCTCAGGGTGCATTCTCTCATTGATTTTAGACCTGGATAGACCCGAGTTAGTAATTTCCTGAGGCTCACACCTAAAGACGTCAGACTCAGATTTAGTCCTCAACCTACTCTTGGCCCTGGACCCGAAGAGACCACCCGAGTCAGTCCTGTTTTTTTTCCTCCTAGACGGGGGGGGGTCCGACCGGGTCCTGTCCCCCTGCCCTGTCCGGGACTCTGCACACACCACGCTGCCCTTCAGGGCGCTCTCCACCAGGTCCAGGGGAAGCCTGCCAGACCGCAGGGGCTCCAACGTCCTGGACCCGGTCTGCAGCAGGCAGTCGTGGAGGGCAATCACGTTGGGGTTGTTCTTGGCCGTGGCTCTCATGACCCACAACTCCTGAAGGTAGAGCTCAATGCATTCTGGGCTGCTGCAGGGCAGACGTTTGATGGCCACACGCTGACCTGTCTTGGCCATGAGGCCCTCAAAGACCACCCCGTAACTGCCCCGTCCCACCTCCCTCTCCAGGGTGTACAACTCCTCCATCTCCGGGGCTCAGTAATTTAAATCCGATCGTTCGGGCTCTGTCTTGAGAGTGTCTGAGGTTACTCTGTTTTGTTGTCTGCAAAAATATTTGGTTGTAGTAATTATACAATTGATTCAACGTATTACGGCCTGATTATCTGAACAATTATAAATAACACTTACTGAAACCAGAGCATGTATTAAGAGCTTTAAAAGGTCGCTAAGGTTCTATTACGCCTTCTGTCGAGTTATTTGTTTGGGGTAACAATGACAAAGTTTCCGACAACTGCCTAAGATGACAATGTAACGCACATGATAGGACAAGGAGTATACTTTCAGTCTACTGTTTTCTATGTTGGGGTGTGGAAAAAAAATACATATACAGTTTACTTGTTTTTAGAAATGTTCAACCCGGAAGCTTGAAAATCCACGTAGCATCAACAGATATCGAGAACTCATAAAAAAGTAATTTGCCCCGCGAGGCTAGTTAACACTGAAAATCTGATTTACTTAACGCCATTACTTCTATACTTCTAGCTTCGGATGCATTGATTATACATTACCACTGAAATTGGTGGCTACTTTGTTTAAAATACCACAATGTTGTCTTTCAACTGACTTCCACATTTCGTAATAATCCAAAGACGTTAGCTAGCCTTAGCATTGAACATTTAAATCGCTTGCCTTGGCAACCACTGAGCGTGCTTCTTAGCTTGGAGTAATTCGTTAGTCTACAATTACAACTGACTGGTTAGCTTGCAGCTAGTTCGCTAGGATGCCTGAGAAAAATGTTTAATGCTCTCACTAAATTTGTTGGAACATATCACTTTAAATAATTACTTTATGTAAATTACACTCACCCATGAAGTTGATCGCTTCTACATTTTTGTATCTATTTAATATACTAAAATGACCATTTAAATGAAAACAAAAAAGTTAGGTTTGTACAACTTCCGTCTCCTCTTGGAACTTCCCGCTCATAGACAAAACGGAGGCTATGATTGGCCACTGATCTGTACGTATTAACGTTTACTTGTTTCATTGGTCAATCAGCGAAGACGCACATTTGATATTTTGAAAAGTCAAAACATTTTATACATTGAACAAACACAAGGTTACGTCTTGTTACGTAGATTGTATGTAAGAAAAAGATGCTGAAAATCTGGGGTTTAAATGAACCGGGGCAATGCAGCTTTGGCTTTGAGAATTATGCATGTTATCTAGATATATAATTAACAGATATATTCTTTAAACAAATATTTTTTGCTACACTGTATTAAGGCAAGCATGCTATGGATAATCTACTGTTTTGTGTAAGATACAAACGCAAAACACAGCAAGCGTAACAAACAATCAAACATTTGTGTAGCTTGAAGACTATGAAAACGAAAGGCAAGTACACCAGTCTGTGACGTTATTGCCACAACATTTGCGAATTTTCTTGAAAACGGGAAGTAGGCGATGTCTGAATTACATTGTTCAACAACACACTCAAAAATGGAGGTACGAAAGAACAGTTCTGTACTCGTAGGTACACTTTTGAAGAATGTTCCCTCAAAGGTACAATTTTGGTCTTTATGGGGACAGAAGAGCACCTTTTGACTAACAGAAATGGTACAAAGTGAATTAAAACAAAAGAAAGAACACTAAAGGGTACACAGTTGTCCCTCAAAAGGTAATTCCCCCCCCAGCGACAAGCATTTGTACCCTTTTAAGTACACACCGGTAATCCTATTTTTGAGTGTGAAGAACACGAAAATGTGGCCAAGGCGAAAGATAGCGCATACACGATAATGCTAGACGTATCATTGGCCTAATGATAGCCTAGTTACCTAATATCATGAGACATTTTCCATATTTCCATTAATCAATTTGTGGGTTCACAGAGGTGTGTAATTAAAGTTTCACGTGTGCGGTTAGCAAACAAGAGCGTCGCATGAAGTGATTGCAAGACGCAAACATCAATGATGACTGGTGGTGTTATGATGGAATTTATGAGAAATCTTTAGACCATTAGGGTGACAGAAATAATAAGTTAGACTACTAAATGAATAGGGATCAGGTGAACCCGGTTATTCATTCTCATCTGAAATATTGAGAACAACCTAATTTCCACATGGCTGCAATATGATTATGTTTGGCATGGCTTCCAAAAAACATCTTAACAAATTTTGGGCAACACTTTAAAATGTTTGGTGAGAAAAGCTTTTCTCATAAGCTCGTGGTCTATAATAACCTCTATTCAATATCTTCACCGTTGTGTAAAATTCGAACCCACTGTTTAAGCCTATTTAAATGTACCATGCTAATTATGTTTATTTATAATAGAATATGCCTAGGACCTAGAACTTATGCTATTGATTGCATTCAAGAACGTTCATTTTTATCAAGACATTTGGACAGAGCCCATTTCTGATCAAATCAGCTATTTTACCCATGATCCAATTCAGTTGACAATGTAGAGTAACTTGTCATTTAGGTAACGTGTGTTAAATATTATTCCGCTAATGTCTCGTGACATAGCATTTTATAAAATGTATTTCTGTTATATGCCATTAGAGCCTGAGACCACAAATGTAGAGCGCGACCACCTCCCAAATCTCAGTTCAACCACTGCTGAACACAGAAATAAAACTAGAGTCAAAACAATGTTTTGCACGATTTGCCATTCAGTGTATGGGTTGCACAACACAGGGTATCTTAAGGAATTCAATAAAACATAAACAAACCAAAGTTACATTAAATAAATGATTGACCACCAAGCGTTAACTGCAGCTGAATTGCCAACTTTGTTCCACTTAATGCAACATATTTTGTTTTTCAACACAAGGGTTTTTAGATTAATTTCAAATCATGTGTCTTTCATATCGCGATTTTGATGATTGTGTAAACGTTTGTTGGATATTTCGGGGGGAGGTTCTTGTATCCCAGCCGGCAGGCCTCTCCTACCAGGTTCTGTACTTTCCCTCGCTACCCAGGGGCAACACACATTTTTGCATGCTTAGCTGACACCTGCTTTAATTTCCGCCGACCACCTCAACAAGACAGCGGTGGGAACTTTCCGCGAATTACTGCTTGCGGTTTGGATACATTATTTTCCTTCTAGCACGGAATTAAACTGATAGATTAATAAACTGATAGCTGTTTCATGGAGTAATGTTAGTTGGTTGTGTGGTTGTCCCACTAATTATTTTAAATTGAATGCACTACAATTTCTCTGAATAACTGACTAATGTAAATGTAAAATTTAAGTCGCTCTAGATATGACTTTGAAAACAGACATGGATGAATGCACAAGTCATTTAATTTTTTTCCCCATTTATATACTAAGCAATTATTTTTGGATAAAAACCACAACTATGCTTTCAATTACTTGTGTCAACAAAAGTGAAAAAGAACAGAAAACAATAATCTTAACTAGATAAAAACAAAAAATAAATGGAAAGAAAGTTGACATTTGCTTAGACATTTACTTCAGAGAAAGTTATATTTGCAACAATTTCATAAAAGAAAAATTGAGCTGATACATTAATTGTACACGATAGGAGACGTCAACAATATTGTCTCCAATTACAGTCACCAGGCTCTATCCAGTCACAGTGACAAATTAACACTGTCATCAAGTTAAAAAACAAGTCACTGCAGCTTGGTACTAGCACACAATTGTAGTCAGAAAAACATGAAAGCCACAAAATGCTCACAGCAGCTCCTCTCCTTAGTGATCTCATGCCCCGCCCCCCTTCACAAGGCAACACAAGCACAATAGTTAATTATACACAAAAAAGTTAACTGACAGTTCATTGACAGGGTGGAAATTATTTAGATGTGGAGTTAGAACACCTCCGGCTTAGCAGACGCAGTGCATTTGTGGAGTTTCAGATTCTGCCTGTTGGCGTAGGCCTTTCCACAGATGTCACACACACACGCCTTAACAACGGTGTGCACGTGATGTTCGTGATATTTCAGGTGACTCGGCTGGCTGAACCTCTTCCCACATTGACCACACCCGTATGGTTTCTCCCCAGAATGAATGAGCAAATGAATTTTGAGGGCCTGCTTGTTAAAGAAACCTTTCCCACAAACACTGCAATGACATGGTTTCTTCCCTGTGTGAGTGACCATGTGATTTCTTAGGGTGTAATCACTTGAACAAACCTCTGAACAAATCTCACACTTGAAAGGCTTTTCTCTACCATCAGTGTGTTTGCTTATTTTATGTTTCAACATGGTTCCAGACTGAGTAAATCTCTTACCACAAATTTCACAGGAGTACAATTTCTCACCTGTGTGAGTCATCTTATGTCTTTTACAATTACTCGAGGAATGAAACCTTTTGCCGCAAACATCACAGGAATAAGGTTTCTCTTCTTTATGTCTCAGCATGTGTTTATACAGATGATCCCTTTTGGCAAAACATTTGCCACATACGTCACAGATGAAACTTGGTGTTTCTCCTGGATGTGATACCAGTCTGTGCTTTCTGAGAGCATTTCCATTATTAAAACTTTGTCCACATACAGTACAACTATGCTCCTTTGGTTTATGAATCGTCATATGGGCTTTTAAGCACCAAGTTGTAAAGAACATTTTGCCACATGATTCACAGCAATACTTCTTCTCCCTTGAAAGGGTTTTCTGCGGATTAGCCAATCCTTCTCTGGTGCCCGTGTGTTTTTTGGAGTGTTCCTCGAGCCGTTTGGCCAGATTAAAGCCTTTTCCACAATGAGAGCAGTTGTAGGGTTTTGTATGGGTCTGAAAGTGTCTCGTCAGATCCCATTTCTTCTTGAAACATTTCCCACAATGGGAACAGATTAGGGAAGCTTTGTGGACAGCATCTGCAGAATCCCCACACTGGACCTCAGGATCTTCTTTACTCCTACTTGGGTCTTGCTTGCCTGGGTCTGACAACAATCTAAAAATGAAGGTAAAAATTAGAACTCTTTATATAAAATTCTAAAGGCAACAGTAAACATGTCTCTCTCAAAGGATTCACCTGACTTTGCATGTGAAATACACATGGGCAGAGCTACATACAAATGGAGACTGATCCATTGTACCCTTCCTAGTTTCCTGTTACTGGGCCGCAAACAGACCACCCACGCTGGACAGTAACTGCTCTGGTGCCATTATGTTTTTATTATTTTTTCCAAAAGTCTCCACAGAGTGATTAGGCTGTCCTAACCTGGGTGTATTCAGCCTGGTTGAGGATGGGACCTGGAGGTGGTTGTTCGCATTCTTGCTGGGATCATCGCCAGGGAGCCACTCCTCATCTGATGTCAGTTGAGGATCTTCCTCCTGATTATCAGACTCGAAAGAAGATCCCTCTTCTGTAACAGAGAGGGGAAGGATAAAAACAATCCTCACTTCAAAAATCATGAAAAAAATGTAAACTGAACCTAAAATTAACACAAACTTGAATTCTTGGCAAATCCTTTAGTCTGAAGAGTCATTGTGTCTGTTGCTTTGCACAAGGTGCAGAGGAAAACAGGATGATAAATCATCTAACCCTAGCGACGACACACATATGTACACTCATTATAATGGTATTGATGCTACAGATATTAATGTTCCTCAGGAAACTGAGCTGTTTAAACCGCTGTTTAAACTGTACAATAACAAATGCATATCGATTTAAAACATCTCTCACCTTTCACAGCCACGTTTTGTGTTCCTACCGTTTTTCTAATTTCCTGCTGTAGATCAATTATAACTATGCCAGATTTAACTTCTGGGTCAACAGATATTACTGCTTCTGAACCAGTCCTCTCCACTGCTGTCACATCCACTTCCTCAATGTTCAAGAGCAATGATATTTGCTCCATGGAACTTCTACTCAACACTTCCATGAATGATTCAAAATTCACCTGAAAGATTAAGAAAATATACAGAATTAATTATATCATTACTGACCATTCTAAATAAACACTGCATTTGTTCTAGAATATCAGAATTTATATTTTGGGCAAATGTTAACTTCCTTCTTAGCAACTTTTCAACACCTGAAGAATTCTAACCGTTTGATGCTTCAACTCATTCATGTATATAAACAAACTCCAAAGCATGTCAAACAAATGGTGGGGAAACCGTCTGACAAGGCTATTGAGGCAGCTTCGACACCACAGGTCGGGACAAATTTATTTGCAAGGACAAAAGTCACAAACATGCCTAACCAGTTTTACTGAAGATGACTCACAGATGCTTCCCGATCCCCAGGACACCACCTTCACCACCCGCAATATATATTTGCTTATCGACTTGGTATAGATTGTTTTCTGTGCCTTTAGGTTGACTATCAGAACATAATCAAAGATGAGTCAATCTGGGAAGGCAGAATACTTACACAGGTGGCTAACACAAGCTAGTCTGTCCAAACTAGGCAAATCCAGAATATAAATTCCAAATATATTGCTAGTGATGTATTTCTAAAATAGATAAATATTCCAATAATCTGTTGGCGGGATCAAACAGGTCATGATGAACAGGATATTGATTGGCTAACATAGCCACACTAACATCATGTAGGTCCGAAAAAATATGAAAATCAGTTCACAAAAATGTACAACCCCAAAAACTGAAATTATAACCTGCTAGTGAATACAAATACTACAGCAAACCGTTGTATTGCTAGTTTAGGTAATAAATACTACCTGAACTTTAATACCATTTCAGACTGGGAGTTTTACTGGTTTAATCCAGGCTTGCACTTACCATATTGATTGTATTCACGCGCTCCATTTCGCTCTTCAGTAAACTACCCTCTTGGCCATCCAAAACAGCAGCACACTCATCGAGGAGTCTCCCCATCTCCCTCACTACCGACTCAACTAATAACCCCATAATGTGGGATAACTGTGCCTGAAACATCTCTTTGGTCGTCATGATAACTAGCCGGCTAGGAATTAACGCCTGCTACAATAGCTAGCTATATTAGCTTGGGGATATCTTATTTTCCGCTTTCAAATGTATTCCGGCCCCACTCTATTATTGTCCGAAATTAAACAAGCACAGGAAGGTTCCTACCAGCGAACTTCACACGAATGAGCACGTTGTTGATAACTAAATGCACTCCTACCAATGGTCTGCAATTTATAAATAAACACAATCTATACACTTTAGATTATTATGACTAAATTGTAAGCATTTAAAAACAAACATTGTTAGCACAGGCTGTACCACCAAAGCCTGTGTTTGAGGTGATCTAACCAAGACAGTTAAATTAATTGCTTTTAAAACCAGAAAAGGAACCAGGCAAGCCTAGTTCAGCCGGCTGGCAATTAAAAGCGACCACTTTTGTTGCCCTCACTGGATTCGAACTGGGGCGTCCACGTGAGCGGCTGAGCCTGTAACCACTACGCCACGAGGGTATACGTTCGTCTATTGTCGGTGTAGCATCTCGACATTAGATAATTTTGTCACGCCAAGTTTGAATATTTCGCTAGACACCATTAAGCATTGTATTAAACTGACTAACGTTTCTTATCAAGTTTACCTGCATCACAAATCGCATCTATGAACTGTATGGCTTTTGCCACTGGCCGTGTTAGATTATTAGTCAGTAATAGGCTTACTAGTATCTACTAACTTACTTATTGCAAAAGTCATAACAATTAAGCAACTGCTAGCGAGTCAGTCAGTCAAGTCAGTAAGAGACATTCACTCTTCTTGGCAGGCTCCGCTTATGCGGAGACACAGGAATGTACACTACCCTGGAAATACATCACAAATTCTCTAATTAGACTGTTGTTATTCAAACGTTATAAATGTCAAAAGTTGTCATTTGCTTAGACATTTATTTCCGAAAACTCCAAAAACTAACTTCAGGACAAAAAAAAACAATGTCTAGATGACATTGGAAATGTAGCTGACAATGATAAGACAATCAATAACAGACTCAAAATATATTAAAATCTCCAATTAGTGACTTAGTTACATTAACAAAAGTACACAAGCTGTCGCTAGGTAGGACAATAACAGAATAGTAATTAAGACACGAAAACACTCAAAGATAAGTCAGTTTCTCATATTTATCCTTTGTATTTTTAACATTGTGAGGAAACATAAAATGAGTCCAGTCAAAAATTTTCTTTTTATAAAAGATACACGTGGTATATCTTTAATAGGCCTGGATTCAATCAGAAAGGAGGTTATATTCATCACAGCCACTAAAGGCAAAGTTTCTGCATTGGCAGTGATCCCATCGAAAAGGTTAATCCTGCCATGTGGATTTAAAAGCCGCAGTTCTACAACACAGTTTTGGATGAATCAAGGCCTTCGTGATGTGCATCAAAAAAGGCGTATAAACAAAGTCTGGTGAGGGTCCCTATTTTTACAGTTGACCTGGGTGGGTGGCGGTCCCAGAGAAAGAAAAGGTTTAAGTCCAATGCTCTACAATACTTCCGGTTTAGCTGCGCACTTGTGGAGTTTCAGGTTTCGCTTATTTGCATAAGCTTTTCCGCAGATGTCACAGACACATGCTTCAACAACGGTGTGCACGTGATGTTCGTGATATTTCAGGTGACTCGGCTGGCTGAACCTCTTCCCACATTGACCACACTCGTATGGTTTCTCCCCAGAATGAACGAGCAAGTGAATTTTGAGGGCCTGCTTGTTAAAGAAACCTTTCCCACAAACATTGCAATGGCATGGTTTCTTCCCCGTGTGAGTGACCATGTGATTTTTTAGGGTGTAATGACTTGAACAAACCTCTGAACAAATCTCACACTTGAAAGGCTTTTCTCTGTCATCAGTGTGCTTGCTCAGTTTATGTTTTGTCAGGGTTCCAGATTGGGTGTAGCTTTTACCACAAAGTTCACAGGAAAACAATTTCTCACCTGTGTGAATCATCTTGTGTCTTTTGCAATTATTTGAAGAGTGAAATTGTTTACCACAAATATCGCAAGAATAAGGTTTTTCTTCCTTGTGCCTCAGCATGTGTTTATGCAAGTGGTTCCTTTTGGCAAAACATTTACCACATACGTCACAGATAAAACATGGCATTTCTCTAGGGTGGGTTACCATTCTGTGCTTTCTGAGAGCATTTCTATCACTGAAACTTTGTCCACATACAGTACAACTATGCTCCTTTGGTTTATGAGTTGTCATATGGGCTTTTAAGCACCAAGTTGTAAAGAACATTTTGCCACATGATTCACAGCAATACTTTCTCTCCCTTGAAGGGGGTTTCTGCTGATTAGCCAATCCTTCTATGGTTTGTAAGATCTTTGGGCAGCTGAATGTCCTGAATGTTTTCCGTCCAACGCACCGGTGCCTTTCCCCTAGAAACTTCCTTTCACAAACTGTGCATGTGGTCGTTTTCTCGGTTTTATGACGCTTTATGTGCGACTGCAAAGTACCTTTCTTGCAAAACACTGCATCGCAATCAGTACAACTGAAGGTTTCATCCAGGTGTCTTTTGGAGTGTTCGTCAAGCTCTTCGGCCTGATTAAAACCTTTCCCACACTGAGGACAGCTGTAGGGTTGGAGGTGTCTTGTCAGATACCATTTCTTCTTAAACTTCTTCCCGCAATTAGAACAAACGATTGGTCCCTTGTCGACCTCATCTGCAGAATCGCCACACTGTACCTTTTGTTCTTCTCCATCTCTTGATAAGTGTTTTTTGGAGTGTTCTTCAAGCTGTTTGGCCAGATAAAAACTTTTTCCACATTGAGAACAGATAAAGGGTTTTGTATGGGTCTGAAAGTGTCTTGTCAAATCGTATTTCTTCTTGAAACATTTCCCACAATGGGAACAGACTAGAGAAGCCTTGTGGACAGTGTCTGCAGAATCCCCACACTGGACCTCAGGATCTTCTTCACTCCTACGTGGGTGTTGCTTGATTGGGTCTGATAAAGATCTAGGTTGAATACAACAATTGTTAATCACCCCAGACTTTGCCTTCCCTCTTTGTTTAAACAGTATTTAAGGAAGAATTTGACAAGGGAAAAAAAATCAGTCAGTTGATTCTATAGTGAAGCTTTTGAATGTGATTCGGCTGTCCTAACCTGGGTTTCTTCAGCCGGGTTGAGGATGGGACCTGCAGGTGGATGTTGGTTTTCTTGCTGGGATCATCATCAGGGAGCCACTCCTCATCTCTAGGGTCTGGATTCTCCTCCTGATTATCAGACTCAGAAGATGATGACTTGTCTGTGACAGAGAGGGGAAGAGACATTTCAGTATTAGTCAAAAGTTGACACACTCATTCAAGTGAATGGGTGTGTCCAAACGTTTGATGGGTACTGTGGACAGTTGGGAAAACCAATTAGAGACAGTTACATATCATTATGTGGAAGATAGGTGATTAACAAGAACATTATGTTCCATACAAAACAAATCTTGCACTCCCTTGCTCCGTAACATAGTGGTAACTGCACATTACTTTTTACTTTTTAATATATTTCACAGCAATTCAGGATGTTAAATTGTTCCCTAAACCATTTTTTGCATGATTTTAGCTCATCACATAAACACAATTTTGGTGAACTGTGGATATTTGTAGAAAGCATGAAATTACAAAACTTAGTTAAAAACTTCTTTCTGACAACCATTCAGTGCCAACCCAGAAAAATCAATTGCAGAAAAATATAAAAAAGAATTGCATCTATCCCATCAAAGCGATATGGATAATGTCATTATCAAACCAAAGACTTTAAATGCTTATTTTTGATAACTTTTTTTGATACAAAATTACCCACCCAACCCCATTACTTTCCAACAGTTTATTCAATAAAGAACAAAATTGCTTACTGGGCTGAACAATGTGACCCTGTCCGAAATCTTATCACGTTGTTCTATAAATAAACCTCTCCTAATCCCACGACATAACATGTTATGCTACTAACCATTAGGCTCATTCCACACACAACTTCAAAACAGCATAACTCAGTCATGATTATTATAATACCATCTGAATCTTGTTACATCTAGGTCTCTATGACCTAGCCACGTGGTCTGTGATTGAATGAATGTGTGCGTCTAGCGTAAGAAATCGGCATATGAAGATGTTGAATTAACCTCGTCCCCAGGCTGTCACACGACGTATTTGAGCTTGCAACAACAACCAATCGGATTGTGGCCTTAGAGTGGTAGTATTATTTCATCGGAGTAACCATACTCGGTAAAATAAGTTGTGTTTTGATTTTAGCAGATCAAAATACTGAGCGTTGGGTCCGAATGGAGCTCTATCTCTTATGTTTTATCACGTAATCAAACACTTTGTCCATTATATCCAGTCAGCCTGAGCCGGCGACTCTTCAGAAATAAGATAAGCGGCTGAAGGCCCATAACCTAAAAGCAACCCTCCGTTAATTACCTATAGCTAGCCACTATGGTAACACCATTACATCGCAATGAACGAATTTGGACCGAAGTTTCTGGGAAAGAGATGAGTGTTGAACGCAGATGATTAATACGACCCACAATGCGCCTAATAGCCCGCAAACAAACTCAGCAGCCTCAAAGCACCTCAAAACCCAGACAATCAATTCCCTAAGTGGCTGCACTTCACGTGATTATATGCGACGTGATTTGAGTGGGGGCGGTATCGTCACTTGACGAGATTATAAAGTATTCGCAGCACAATGCCTAGAGAAGGAAACTGCCATCCAGATTACGGTCCAGATCATACACGCCTTACTAGCACCGGACACCACTACAATAAATGACTAACTGACTTCAAAACAACGTTACTCACCGCTCATTGCTTCTGTCTGTGTCGCTGCTTCTCCTCTAATATCATGTTGTGGAATAGTTATAAGTGCGCTATAGTTTACTGCTGGTGTAACTGAGATTACTCCTTCACCTTCTCCAGTCTTCTCCACCTCCATGAGTAATGATATTTTCTCCATCGATGTTCTACTCAAGACTTGCATAAACGATGCAAACTTCATCTGAAAGATTAAAAACAGGCTAAATTACTGATACGATCACTGCCTGATCACTTTAACGACACAGTCAAGGTTTATGTTAGCACTTCCAATGTACGGAGTGGCACCACGAGTTTTAGACATTGATTCTTTTTTCTTCACTAAATTAAAATCTTAGTATAATGGGTCCCGATTATCATAAGAAAATAAATACCTAAGGCAACAATGTTGTAACATTAGTGGAGAATGCTTTAGCAACTGCTTAATTTCCTGGAGATTCAACAGCAGAAACAAGGAGAATAGCAGCATCCCAAGACAAGCAGACGACGGGGGAGCGTCTGACTGATGAGGGGAGCATAAAACAGTAGAAATAGCAATCAAGTCGACACACGCTGGGCCGGTAAAAAAACACTTTGAATAGTTATTTATAATCTCTTCTGATCTAACAACGTTGCCTCGACTTCATGCAACAAAGGAAGCTAATAAATCGAGCTAGTAAACACTTGGCTAATGGATAGTACAAAACTTTAACTGTGCACTTTCTCCCCTATCAACTTCATTTAGATTATTAGAGAAATTGCAATACACTTGTTTGGTGCTGAAGTCTGTAATTATTTACATTTTTAGTTCTAGCTGTATTCCATATTCCACTGAATAGCCAGATATCTCCAATTTACTTGCCAC
Organism: Esox masquinongy; assembly: GCA_016801175.1. Classification (NCBI taxonomy): domain Eukaryota; kingdom Metazoa; phylum Chordata; class Actinopteri; order Esociformes; family Esocidae; genus Esox; species Esox masquinongy. The sequence goes on from JACXGI010007974.1 coordinate 23,271, forward strand.
TCCAGCCGCCCCAAGTGGAGGGGGAAGGCAACAGCACCTAACATTGGGGCCAACTCAATCACCACGTTTAGTAAGAGAACTGATATGCCTGATCCCCAACGACGACGAGACGGGGAGGCCATCAGAGCCGAGGCGCAAAGATGGCAAAGGAAAATTACCGCCCTCAACGTCAACACAACGAATGAGGTGTTCTTGGATTATACAGGAGCCAGTCCCATAAACATATAAAGGGGCCTCCAGGACAAAGCTACAACCTGAAGTACACGACCACCTTGTTCAGCAGGCTGGCACAGGTAGGATGCGGATGTTCAGCCTGCACCTCACGGTTAGAACGATGTTCGTAGTTTTGGAAAGGACCGCAAGCGCGAGCTTGCCACTTCATATGAGATGAGCAAGACCTCCCACGTCACTGAGCAGCCTGAGGAACATCTGCAAAAACTACAGGAAGGTCCTGCGCATGCCTGATATGCGTCGTTCCATACTGGTGAGGGAAGATTGTTGAGCTGAAGAGCGTCCCAAGACCGTGTTGGGCAATGTTAGGCATAAAGACTTCCCAGTTGTTTTGAAAGCACCACGCGTCAGCCCATCCAGCTCTGTGCGCTCACCGTGTTGGTTGTTTTCACACGCTCCATTTCGCTCTTTAGTAAAGTGCCATTTTCACTCTTTAAAACCGCAGCACACTCATCGAGGAGTCTCCCCATCTCCCTAACTGCAGATTTAACCAATAACTCCATAATATTGGATAACTGTGTCTGAGAAATATCTTTGCTGGACATGGCTGCAAACCGGCATCTATAGGTTTGTAATAGTTTGTTTGCTTTGGAATATGCGTCTTTACCGCTTTCAAATGTTTCCGGTCCCACTGTATTACCGTCCGTAAAAATACAATTGAGCAGAAGTGTTCCTACCGACGTTTTACTGTAGCCACGTCCCTCTACTGGGGTTCAGGTGTAAATAGATTTATCAATTTACAATAGACGACAGTGAGTACATAGATGTCAGCTAGTTTACTGTATGTTGGCCAGTTAGAAACTATGGCAACACAATACAAAGATGTATAAGTAACAAAACCTTGGGTTGAGTCAAGACTAACAAGTCCCTATGGCAGAATTATTCAAACATCTCCTCCAGGACTCCCAGTCATTCCATGAATTTAATATATTCCAAATCCAACAAACCTGGTTAGACTCATCAGCTAATCATTAAGCCCTTGTTTAGCAAAACAGGTGGCCGTTCTGGGCTACAACAAACTGAGGGCCCGCAAGGAGAGGGTTCAACACCTATGCCCAAACCTGAACAGTCGAGTCACAAGTCAGGAGCCAAAGTCTGGAGTCCTCCATATAGGCTACTGGCAGTGGTTGAAGATATATACTGGGTTGTTTGGCCACTGATTGTAAAATTAGCTTGTTGCTAAATTTTCTGTCATGTACTATAATATAAGAGCTGATGTGATGTCATCAAATCATTTGCTTTCAAACCTGGATTTCATGGCCAACTGAAGTATGATAGTGATTCTACTTTTAGATTGTACACATATATACAAAACATATTACAAATCCAGACCAAAATGGGAGGTTTAAATAAAAACATGTTAGTCGTTCATGAAATATTTTTGAATAATAAAATCATGGAAAATTAAGTCAGTATATATTTTTGATATACATTTCCAACTTAAATTGCTTAATGCATATCATATCTTTGACCTATTCTAAGCCCAGATATCTTTAATTGACAGAGGTCTCTATAGTTCCGTATATAAGATGTAAAGACCACCCCACAAAATCCTAGGGTACACATTATAAGGAAATACAACAAAATGAGTAAGACCTTCTTTAATCACTTAACCTCTGGTACAGGAATGCTGTGATGTCAGTAGTATGTGTGTACACACGTGTGCTTGTCAGAGGAAGTAAAGGAAGGAGGATGTTGTAGCATGCCTCTCATTTGCATTGTATTTATCCAAATAATATGCACAGCTCAGCTGTGCCCAAAGTCAAAAAACAGTGCAATAAAAAAAAGGTACTTGTATACAAATGCTTTAGCCGATTAAAGATTTATTCAGATTTGTCCATCAGTAAGGTCAGAGAACTAAACAAATTATATATTTCCTTTTCAGAATGGGTTCATTACAGAGTGACTCAGGGAAAAGCAAAACTGCAGAGCTTTATTCTTGCTCATACATACAGAATATTAGCATGTAAAGAAGCAATTACACTAGGTTTAAATCACTAATTCAGTGAATTGATTTATGTTAGTGTCAAATAAAAACAGTAGGAAAACTTTGATGTAAACATATAAGCAATAAACATTTTGACATTTGCCCAGACATTTGCCTCAGGAAATTGATATATTCACAACATCAATGAAAAACGACATGGCAACCGAACTCAGACGACACTGGAAATTACATTGATAAGAAATTGACAATAAGAGACAATTTACGCAATTAATGTCTCCAATTAGAATCATCTAGATCAATCCAATCAGTGACACACTAAAGGGTTTGTCATATTCCAAAACATGCACTTGCACAGCAGTGTTCTAGAACACTCGACCGTTAACTTTCATACTTTTTGGATTCTCAGCATTCTATAAACTCACATTGTCAACAGAATAGTATGAATACAGGGTGCTTACTGAAGCCCCAGCGGTTGGGAAACGGTCTGTGCTTCCCCAATGGATGGCGGTCTCAGGTCGTGTAGCTATGGCAAACTGGGGCTTGGCGCCAGACTATTGCATCTCTGTAGACTACGACTTGGGCTTAACTGTGACAGAGCAAACCACTGCAATGTCCCATGGAAGTCATTAAACGATTATGTCATATTCTCACCAAGTTTGTGATGGAGCAAAATTGCAGAAGTCGATAGAAGACAATGGAACTAGAATGACAACAATTAAAATGTCATGGAAACTTATGGGGAAAAGATCCCAAATGCCATCATTGGCCCTGAGCAAAAAACAAAAATGTTTTGCCTACACTTCAGCGGTTGTGTGTATTTAACAATGTATTGAGGTAATGAAATTAAGTTAAATCAGAGTATAATTCTTCTACAGATCAACCTAAATTTGTTATTTTTGCCAATAAACATCTTTGACAACCACCACAAAATGCTGTATGTTAGTTGGGTAACAGCTCATACGAATGTGAGTTTACATTTAAAGTAATTTCTTGTCAAACTGAACATGGACAACTTGTTAATGTTATGGGGTTAAACTTCGTAAGATCAGATTTGTGGTATGTGACAATAACTGCATCAACGCATTTGATCAGGGAGAAATTCAGGGAAAAATGCCTCACTGTTTATCCCATCACAACAAGGTTAATGTCCATTCTGGTATTATAAGTCAGATTGCAATAGCAGTGTCTGCTTGCTAGGACACAATTTCACAGGTACAGTCAGAAGAACACTGGACCAACCAAACACTCAACACAAATACTTTGACACTTCATCACTGTCCTTTTTAATCCTGTGTATGTTTCCCTTTCACCTGGGAAGACCTGGAACGGGTCCATTCAGAAATACATTCGTCGCTGACAGGTTGCACATTTTGTTGTGTAGTTAAAACACCTCCGGCTTAGCAGACGCAGTGCATTTGTGGAGTTTCAGATTCTGCCTGTTGGCGTAGGCCTTTCCACAGATGTCACACACACACGCCTTAACACCGGTGTGCACGTGATGTTCGTGATATTTCAGGTGACTCGGCTGGCTGAACCTCTTCCCACATTGATCACACTCGTATCTCTTCTCCCCTGAGTGAATGAGCAAGTGGATTTTGAGGGCCTGCTTAGAAAATAAACCTTTTTCACAAAAGCTACAATTATATGGTTTATTTCCCGTGTGAGTGACCATGTGATTTTTTAGAGTATAACGACTTGAACAAACTTTCCCACACACATCACACTTGAAAGGCTTTTCTCCACCATCGGTGTGCTTGTTCAGTTTATGTTTTGTCAGGGTTCCAGATTGGGTGTAGCTTTTACCACAAAGTTCACAGGAAAACAATTTCTCACCTGTGTGAGTCATCTTGTGTCTTTTGCAATTGCCTGAAGAATGAAACCTTTTACCACAAATATCACATGAATAAGGTTTCTCTTCCTTGTGCCTCAGCATGTGTTTATGCAAGTGGTTCCTTTTGGCAAAACATTTACCACATACGTCACAGATAAAACATGGCATTTCTCTAGGGTGGGTTAACATTCTGTGCTTTCTGAGAGCATTTCTATCACTGAAACTTTGTCCACATACAGTACAACCATGCTCCTTTGGTTTATGAGTTGTCATATGGGCTTTTAAGCACCAAGTTGTAAAGAACATTTTGCCACATGATTCACAGCAATACTTTCTCTCCCTTGAAGGGGGTTTCTGCTGATTAGCCAATCCTTCTCTGGTTTGTAAGATCTTTGGGCAGCTGAATGTTCGGAATGTCTTCCGTCCAACGCAACGGTGCCTTTCCCCTAGAAACTTCCTTTCACAAACTGTGCATGTGGTCGTTTTCTCGGTTTTATGACGTTTTATGTGCGACTGCAAAGTACCTTTCTTGCGAAACACTGCATCGCAATCAGTACAACTGAAGGTTTCCTCCAGGTGTCTTTTGGAGTGTTCGTCAAGCTCTTCGGCCTGATTAAAACCTTTCCCACACTGAGGACAGCTGTAGGGTTGGAGGTGTCTTGTCAGATACCATTTCTTCTTAAACTTCTTCCCGCAATGAGAACAAACGATTGGTCCCTTGTCCACCACATCTGCAGAATCACCACATTGTACCTCTTGTTCTTCTCCATCTCTCGATAAGTGTTTTTTGGAGTGTTCTTCAAGCTGTTTGGCCAGATAAAAACTTTTCCCACACTGAGAACAGTTATAGGGTTTTGTATGGGTCTGAAAGTGTCTCGTCAAATCGTATTTCTTCTTGAAACATTTCCCACAATGGGAACAGACTAGAGAAGCCTTGTGGACAGCGTCTGCAGAATCCCCACACTGGACCTCAGGATCTTCTTCACTCCTACGTGGGTGTTGCTTGTTTGGGTCTGATAAAGATCTAGGTTGAATACAACAATTGTTAATCACCCCAGACTTTGCCTTCCCTCTTTGTTTAAACAGTATTTAAGGAATAATTTGACAGGAGAAAAAAATCAGTCAGTTGATTCTATATTGAAGCTTTTGAAAGTGATTCGGCTGTCCTAACCTGGGTGTCTTCAGCCGGGTTGAGGATGGGACCTGCAGGTGGATGTTGGTTTTCTTGCTGGGATCATCGTCAGGGAGCCACTCCTCATCTCTAGGGTCTGGATTCTCCTCCTGATTATCAGACTCAGAAGATGATGACTTGTCTGTGACTGAGGACAGAGATATTTAAAGAGTTGGGCCTAAACTAAAAAAAAACATTGTTCTTCCATTAAACACTCCACTACGTTATAATTGTGGGAAGGAAAACTAATGGGGTTAAGGCCACAATTTGAGTACATCATGAGGTTACATAAAAATTAGTTTGCCAACACTGGCTGATGTTGAGTGACCGTCCAACTACTGACGGACCATATTTTTCTAAAGTTTACACCGTCTGAAAAACATTCTAGTAATTTGGCAGACAGTCTTGTGAAGAGCTGCTCACAGTCAGTGAACCTGTGGGGTCCACAAAAACAGTAACCAGCTAACTGTCCCTGTTATACAGGCCTTATCATAACCAAGTTACTCACCAGTCTTTGTTCCTTTCTGTTTAAACACTGCTCGTCTGATATCTTCTTGTGGACCAATTATAACTACACAGGACTTCACTTCCGGGTTAACAGATATTACCGTATCTGCATATGCTTTGTTGACCGCTGTCACCTCCGTTTCATCCACGGTCATCACGAGTAATGATATTTTCTCCATCAAGCTTTTGCTCAACACTTCCATGAATGATGCAAACTTCACCTGAAAAATTTAGGACAGAATTTATTACTAATTCCACCACTGACCATCCTAATTATACACAACCTTCTGAGGAAATACCTTGTCGGCCAGTTTTATTTAAAGAAGGGGACAGGATTGGATGTGACTCCACAATTGACTGTTTTAAAACAGAAGAGATTTTTTTTTTGTTTAAATAAAAGTATTGATCCTGGATGCAGATTGGAGGAGCAGTGTTCCAAGCAACACTGTTTAAAACAACATATCAACATTATAATCATCTTCATGGATACATCCAAGTAAATAAAGAAGTAGCGGTCAATATGCACATCACTGTCTATTCCAAAAATACAGTGCTTCACAAAAACAAATGTATGGAAGGATAACAGCACGTGCTTCTCCCAGTGCTTCCTTTCCACCAAACAAACAATATTTCACCTTCTCATATTCTTACGTTTTCATGCATCCAAGTAAATGCCAATGGAAGAAATGCCAAAACAAACAGATGCAGCTAGCCGCTGTCACTCCAGTTGCGTGTGTGATGCGACTGACAACAGCTTACCTCCAGGGTAAGATCAAACCATACATCCCAATTTGAGTTCTTTCCTCCCTACAGGAAGGCAGCTCCCTCTCAGCCAAGTGTAAGACTCTTCTGGTGCCCCAATAGAACCAGCTTCCCACTGAAGCTAGCCTGGCTGAATCCCTGTCAAGGAGGATGTCACGTGTGTCGCTAAGGGCAGGACTAGCGGTTTGCAGCCAGTGTGGCTTGCCGGTGGGGGAAGCTAACCCGTTAGAAACGGCACACTGACTTTGGCGTCGCCAACATGTGCAACCCCTTTGAGTGTCCACAAAGGATTACTATGGTTTGATCCTAGCGACGTCACTAAGAGGGAAAGATTACACTTTGTTGATGTCGCAGAAGTGAGCTTCAATGGACAGGCTAGAAATCAATCACACCAAGGTGTATCCGGAGTCCAGACAGGAAACACCATGTCTTCTTTAACCATTATTCGGGAAACAGTACATATACGATGGCTTGGCGTTAGGTCCTGTTCCTTTGAAGAAACACACCGCAATCACATGATGGTGCATACAATACTACTAACATTAACAATGTAATATTATAATAGTAATACCGTTGGCAATGAGCAAGGTAGGCAGTACCAGTCCCCCGCAGATGGACACAGAACCTACAGGTGGAGGCTGGAGTGGTGGGGTTTAGCAACCGCATGCAAGACAATCAGCAGAGTAGCAGACAGTGCTACTTCAATAGACCGCCATATTAGATTAGGTATCCTGAGACTGTGGTAGGATATAATATAATTTAATAAGAAAGGTTCAGTAAGTTGAAATGCATTTCTTTTGAGAATACCAGTTTAGTTGGTACATTGTCAGTGTCCTCATTCGTCCTGATGTGTCCCATCAAAGTTTAGTCCAAATCTTCAGATTGATAAACTGAGTGGTAATTTATGAGATTCCACCACCTAAACCCTGCCCCTACATCAAATGTATACAATATAACCAGCCAAAAACATTTTTAAACATAATTCTACACATCCCAATCCTAACTGCAGTGATGATATTGCGTAACACTATCCCAACCTTACACTGAATTATGATCAAATATGTGTTTATTTTTCGGGGTCCTGAATTTGTGATTTCGGTGAATCTGATTGGCCAATACCGACAAACACAAGGTACACCCCGATTAGCCAATTTACCTCAACCCCACGTGGGTTAGTAACAAAATCCGTTTTAAACAGTGGTTAATTTTACCGTTTCTACGTCAATAGTTTGTATTACAGTACAGTCACAGTGGTGTGCTGGGGCCAATGCCCACTCGACACAGACGGCCATAACCTTTGGCTTGTTGATGCACTTACCGTGTTGGTTGTATTCACGCGGTCCATTTCGCTCTTCAGTAAACTATCCTCTTGGCCATCCAAAACAGCAGCACACTCATCGAGGAGTCTCCCCATCTCCCTAACGGCAGATTCAACTAATAACCCCATAAAGTGGGATAACTGTGCCTGAAACATCTCTTTGCTTGTCATGATAGCTAGCCGGCTAGGGGTTAGCTTTGGTTAGTTGCTTTCTCGTTTTCAAATATTTCCGGTCCTACCGTATTGTTGACCGAAATGAAACAAGCGAGCGAGCAGAAATGTTCTACGATGGGGGCTTTACCATTATTACAGTACCGCCACAAGCAGTCCTCCTATTTTGTCCGGGAAAATGTTTTTTCAGTTAAGTTACGAAACCCTAAATCGCTTCGACCTATCAGTGGTTTTCAAAGTTTTTTTTAAGTTATTCACATTTTTCTGAGTAATTATAAGTGTTCTGGTTCGAGCTGTATAAACCCAGCTATCAAACTATATCCTGTGTTGTCTAAATTCACGTAAACTGCCTCTTACTGTTTTTTTTACCTGACATTTTAAGATGACTTAATCCGTTTGGTCATGACAGATAAAGGAGATGGTACATTTGTGAAAATTTTATATTTTTTCTGCTGAATTGGAGCGTCCACTAGGCTATTGTATACTTTGATGTCATACTGACACATGAAGTAAATGTGTTATTTAAACGTTGTCATTTTAATGTTGATTGCACAATAAGGTATTCATATTAAATGAAAAGGTATTAAAAATATTTCTCCCTAGGAAATTGTTTGCTCACATCCCCCTTATATGCCAATGTTTAATCTTAACAGATTGGTCATGAATTCCACTACACAAAACATGTTTTCTAAATTCTATCTCGGACGGTTCGACCGTGTGATATTTACACACCAAATATCCCAAAACTATAAAATGGGTCTTGCTTTATGCTGAGTGTGGTTTGACACGAAATGGAATTGGAGAAATGTACAGTATTAAGATTTATTTCACATGGTTTCGAAGATCGACTGTAAACGTATTTATAAACCGATTATATACTTAATTCATAACTTACTGAAATATTTAGCCAGCTCGTCAGTTAAGTATGACTTATTTCTTTCAGACCATCCATTAAATTAACCATTTGAAGAAGGCTAAGCTTCCTGTTGTAATTTAATCAATATAACCATGCTGCAGCTTTAGAATACAATAAACAAATAAATAAGGTCTGAGTATACATATGTAAATTGTAACGATTTGTCTGCCTGTAATTTCTTGTTTGCGAAGTGTTGGGCGCCAGACTGTTGCTATGTCGTTAGTATGGCCATCAAAATAAACAATAGACGTATTTCACATGAATCTCAGTGTATTAAATTATCACCCTAGGCATTATTAAAACATTTCTCCAGATTATAATCTAAGTGATTAATAACAGCAAATATGTACTACAGCTGTTTAGATTTTAATTATTTAGAGAATACTCTTTTCCATTGCGATTTACAATAGGAAATATCCTATTTTTTCACCTTGGTCTAGGAGATTTCCGTTACTCTCTAAACTCAAGGTTAACCTCTCTACTTCCCCAGAGTTTATTGTGAGCACAAACCAGCATTTCTGAAGAGTTATTTGACTGTAAAATTATAATTTTCATTAGAAATTTCACACTTCAGGAAGCACATCAGTCTGACACATCAGTCTGGTATTTTGGGGCACTGCAAGTGAGAATATTTTCTAATTCCAATCAATATTCAATTTTGCAAGAAACCAAGAATGCAAAAGTTTGGGAATGCGGGGAGAGAAGCTTCAACACAATCAATTTAGTTTTTTTTCGTAGGAGCAGCGACGTCACTGGCTGATGACAGCAAGATAATAGGATGAGTATGTGCGCGTGTGTGAATGCAGATAATGGGTTGAGCGCGTGTCCTCCTCTGATAGTATAGATCAAACTAGGGCTGCACCATGACTCATTGGAGTTTGTGTCACACCCTGGCCGGGAGGGGCTGCGACTCTGTTCTGTCCCACTGTTCGGACCACACCATCCTATGTTCAAACGCTGAGTACAGAAAAAAAAACTCCTAACATAGCCGACGCAGGGTCATCGAATTTGGCATTTAGTGGAAGAACATGAAACGGAGGTCAGAGGTTAATGTTCAGTCTTTTATTTCTCACCCTATCACTGTTTCCAGGAAAACCGTTTTAACAATGAGGAATGACACAACAATGAAGACTAAACAGACAACAATAAATCTAAATTAAAACTGGCTTCTGTGCAGGGACTGACGTGTTCATCTGTCACTTGACTTGTCACCTCATAGACGTTTTTACCTCCTAACAAAGTCAAGTCTTCGGAAACAACTGCCAGAAGTCGCCACACCTCCATCTCACCTGCATGTTCCCCTCTGACAGCTGTGCCCGAAACAAAGGAGACAGGGGGTCTAAAGGGGGAGGGACACACAGGGAGTCAATCACGACACTCAACGAAACAGCTAAGAGCACCTGGGCCAAAGCATCCACAGGGCAATCTGCACAACCGCAATGCCTCTTTGTCTGTGAGAGAGGGAGAGAGAGGGAGAGAGAGCGAGAGAGAGAGAGTGAGAGATCACTGTGCTTTAATCAGGAGTTGTTTGATGGTGCATAGAGTTGATTGCCTAAAGAGTAGTCAGTCCAACCACTGTCATTGTCATCTATCAGGAAGGGCCGAAATATTCTATAACCATATTTCACATTCCTTTGACACATTAATATGTTCACACACACCTTTATTGTGCATTATATTATTATTATGTAAATTATATTATTACTCATATCAGCAAGAAGTTCTGGACTCTGGGAAACCTTGGAACGGGAATGAATGGAATTCTAACGGCTAGCATGGAAAAGTAGACCGTTCAAAGACATGGTGTGTGTGTGTATGTGTGTGTGTGTTTGTGTTTGTGTGTGTGTGTGTGTGCATGTGTGTGTGGTAGATAGGAGTTAGGACTCCTCAGGTTTCAAGTTACATAATGAATCCAACTAGAGTTATGGTTTTCAATTTTTTTCCACACTGAATGGTGTTTCTGTGAGGTTGCTGCTAACTATCAATTGGCTCTTGTAATTATCTCTCTGATTGGGGTCGAAACCTCTCATTTAGCTCTGCATTGTGTGTGCGTGTGTGTCAGCACCTCTCAGAGAGAGACATTCTCTGCAGCATTTCAGTTCCACGCTCCATTTGATAAAGGACACTCTTTCATGAATCATTATTTGTTTCTCGATCAGTGGAGCCAAGCTATTGTTGATGTCCACACAAGTTTTCTCTCAGCCACACCAGGCTTACATTTCTAAAAGCATAGCAAACAGAAAAGAGAATGACAATTCAATCAATCCGTCCCCATGGCTGACCATGCTCAGTCCACATGTAGAGCCCCTTCAAGCGTGTTATTGCACCAAAAAAGGAGCTTTTCACAGGAAAACGACACGAGCAAGTACAGTATGTGATTCACAAAAAAAAATGGCTCACACAGACATGTCCGCCCAGGCTCAATGTGACGCATTCAGCACACGATTTCTTCAGGATTCTTCGGTTACCAGCGTTTTGGGCAAAAAGTGTGTTTTAATTAGCTTAGCGGAATGAATGAAGAGTGGACACGGCGTTACTTATGACCAGTAAGGTGGTGAATGACAGGTGATGCTTTAGGGTGCTATAAAGCAGATGGAGCAGAGATGGCCAAATGATCCTGGTTCAGCATGGCTGGGTTTCATAGCCGGGGAGGACGGTAAAAATGTGGTTGAGGAGTGATGGAGAGAGGGGGTGTTATGACATTGGGAAAGCCCACGGAGTACGACGGGGAACAGACGCTTGTGTATGTGCTACATGGCCACTCTACGGCATATCCGAGTCAGCTGACTACCATCTTAAGGTTTTATTCCCGCAGATGTGCAGCTCTTCACATTTGTGTTGAAACAATTTAAATTGGCTCTAGTGAAGGGCTGTGGGGTATCGGAGAGTTTGTTGTCGTGTGATATTAATTGTCCATAAAGAGTTTTTATGAATTATGTATATAAAGTGTTTATTAATTAAAGGGGCACTGTGTAAAATCCTGCCTTGAAAGTTTACAAGACTGCATTTAAACAACAACACGACTAGTCTCCTCCTTTTCCCTTACAGAATAGTATTATCTAGTCCAGGATGGTTTAAGGTGGGGGGGTAGTATTATCTAGTCCAGGGTGGTTTAGGGTGGGGGGGTAGTATTATCTAGTCCAGG